>CABFOW010003075.1:13941-28649 GCA_902141385.1 Timema californicum | reverse complement strand
TTTTTTTTTTTTTTTTTCGTTTTACATTTGATCGTTGTAAGCATATTTATATATTATGAAGTGTCAAGCTATGCTTGGATGTACTAAATGAAATAAGTTATTGAGACCAAGTGAGATGGGAAACTATTATCATAATAATATAGGAATATATTAAAATTACAAATAAATTAAGAGGCAACACTCGTCACAAGGATAGAGAAAAATAAACTCTCACTTGAATCATTACAAAATATTATAATTGTCCAGGCATATAAAGAATTTGGTGCGACAGTACTTAACTCTCTTCCAGGATATATTATATACAGTCTGATTTTTTTTAAAGAGCCTTAATTAACATCTAAAAACCCGCTTCGATGGCCACTAGGTCTAAAGCGTTAGACGTATTCTACACTAGCGGTTAAAACGCTAGCAACCGCGCCTTTGAATGAAACACTTGTTATCAAGTTAGAAAATAAGTTTTCGTCTAGACCAGCGTTTTGACCGCTAACTCTGGAGGCGTTAAAACCGCCAAGCGGTAGAAACGCGGATCAAACTACACCGGGCGTTTGTTAACAGGCAGTTGTGCCTCAATGTCACAAGTCTTTCAGCAGGAATAATAAATACTCTTCCTTAAGGTGGTATCACGTTTTGAAATATTTTCATTCACTAAACCCATTAGCTCATCAGATGAAACCACAGACAATCTAGTACAAAAAGAACTTCTCTGGCTACATTC
Organism: Timema californicum; assembly: GCA_902141385.1. Taxonomy (NCBI): domain Eukaryota; kingdom Metazoa; phylum Arthropoda; class Insecta; order Phasmatodea; family Timematidae; genus Timema; species Timema californicum. Next base: position 27,934 of record CABFOW010003075.1, on the reverse strand, counting down.
TGTGATTCATAAACATAATATGAAACTGTCCTGTTGAGAGACGGTTCGATAATGTGGGGTGAGTCCACCAACGTCTCTTTTGACGAGTTTTATTTTGTTGCGAGTTTCCTCCAACAAAATAAGTCCCACAATACAATGTCCATTTTTAAACCATTCTGCACAAGTGGAAGCAACAACCTCAGCCTTTAAACCTCTAGTGTAGAATCAGTAGCGTTATGGTAGCTGTTTAAAAATCACGTTTTGACAGTTAGGTGTAGATTCAAGAGTTCGAGGGCGTAAACTAGCGGCAAAACCACCGCGTTTTAACCGCGAGTGTAGAATCGGCCTTTCTTTCACAATAGACTGTACAGCCGATGACTGGGAGATCAAGGTTTCTAATCTATGTCGGGCGGACCAAGATTTTTTCCTAAATGGTCCACTCTTCCTCCACACAAATGCGGGAACATTTCCCTATAAGTTCAACCTTACTTCATCCATAACACAATGGCGTAAAAAGTACATATGTGTATAGCCCGAGCAGGTAGAAAGACGCGGTGCCAAAAACAAATCTAGAAAACTTACTTGATCTACTGCAGTTGTAAATAATAAATATATTGTTAATACCCATTAAATAACAGTAACAATATAGTAAATTAGTGTCAATTTACACCGTAAATGTTCATATTTGATAAAAGGTTCTTCCTGCTAAAATTGGACTGTATATTAAGTTTTTGAACACTTGCATTAGTGGCCACGTGGTCTAAACATCAAGTTCACCTTGCCTGGTTTTGTCTGTGACTTAAAGGTCCGGGCTCGAATTCCAACTGAATGTAGCGAGGGTATTTTCCCTTAATTAGTTTATCACTCTCATCTACCTATTATGCTGGCAGCTCAAAAAAATAATCTTACAAATAAAACCATTATTAAATGAGTGTACCCTATTTTACCTTTTAAAATGAATATCAAATATGTATTCAAATTTTGCTGTACGTTTCTAATTAATTAAATAATTAAACCTTAAAATTATTTTGAAAAACGCAAAATTATAGTTTTATCTTAAAATAAATCTAACATTAATTGAGATATCACAGATTCATCTCTGGTCAGATAAAGTGTTTACATCGCACTATATCTCCTTGTATGGACCAAAGAAAGTTATTACTTACAATGGTCTGTCTCACTTTGGTCAGATATGGTGTTTACAATGCACGATATCTCCTTGTATGAACTAGAGCAAGTTGTTAATAACAATGGTCTGTCTCACTTTGGTCAGATATGGTGTTTACAATGCACGATATCTCCTTGTATGGACTAGACCAAGTTGTTACTTACAATGATCTGTCTCACTCTGGCCAGATATGGTGTTTACAATGCACGATATCTCCTTGTATGGACTAGAGCAAGTTGTTACTTACAATGGTCTGTCTCACTTTGGTCAGATATAATGTTTACAATAAATTATATGAGCATATATCTTCTTGTATGAACTAGAGCAAGTTTAAACTTTCATTGGTTTGTTTCAGTCTCATATATGCTCTGACAAATATTGAAGTTGCAGAGGTATGAACGATACGAGCTATAATTAGAGCCCGTATTTGTACGCGAAATGCATGTTATTTTTTATTTATTTTTTACATATCTAAGGGTATGAAGAAATGATACACTTTGTAAGTCACATTTTACCAAACCATTTGTCCAGTGTTTGATTGTGCGTATAAATGCATATTCTGGGGAAAATTATTTTGCATGCATATTTTAAATTTTTAATAAAGTAATGCCTTGCAGTTCTCACTTTCTCTGATAGATCAAATTTCAGTACCATTTTCTTCAGAAAATCAAGTTTTTGCTAAAATTTCCTTCGATAAAATTAATCAGATGGTTACAAAACAGTCTGTAAAATTAGCAAATTTTGTCTGGTGAAAAAACTAAAATACATGAGGAATTCACCGAAAAAGAATTGTGGTGCTTTTCACATGCAACTTTGATATCTTGCGATGTAGAAAGGACATTACGATTGTATAAAACATCCTTCAGTGACAGACAAAGGAGCTTCACAGAAGAAAATCTCAGGTTGATTTTCCTTATATACTGAAACAGCCATGAATAAGTTATTATTTCCCATAAAACAAATAGTTTATTTGATTTTGGTTCATTTGCTTTTGCATATTATGGTGCATATTTTATAAAATTTTCGTGCATATTTGCATGCATATTTCACTATTTGATTGTGCATACAAATCCGGGCTCTGGTAATAACATTCAAAATGCAGTCAGTGCCTGAGAGGAATGAATAGCAGGAAGGTGTCGCTTGTAATGTCAGTTAGTGTATGCATTTTGGTGGGTTAGCAGTTGATGTGTAATGAAACCTTCTGACTCAGTGAGGAAAGCAACTCCTCATTTCCTTAGTACGCTTCTTCTGTGCTGCTTAGGTTTTACAGCAGACGGTGAAAGTTTTGAGGATTCAACCATTCTTTGGATTGAGTACTATTCATACAATATAATGCTAGTCTTAAAGCCTCGAAAACATATTGAAAATGGAGTGTTATGATTTTGAGCAATAAAAAGGGAATTCGTCCATTTTAATCCTACTAATATCATACAAATGAGTTGGTATCTTTCCATTTCTCTTTCACGCAAAAACCACTGTACCGATTATGCTGAAATCTCACAAACCTATAACTAGGATGTACGGTTAGCATATAGATCAATTAAAATGTACCTATGCCATTTTGTTTCAAGATGGTGGATAAAAAACACTAGTTTTGGACCTTTTTCTTAGCTTCTGCTAATCGTATTTCTATTGGACCTACTTTGGAATGTTCTTAGATATAGATATACTATGATAGCATCCATCCAATGTGAAGAACGGTTAATTAGCGTGTACAAAATAAATCATTAATATATTAATAAGAAAAATACTACCCGCATTACAATCAGCTGGGATTGAGTCACGGCCTACCAACTAACTTTGCTACAATGAATAATTTATTTTCTACCCGTATAGGGGGTCTTATGGTCTAACTCTTCACTCCCATGTTAATTCTGAATTTCTGATTACTGGGATGTTGGGGTTTGAATCTTGGTTGGGTGTAATGAGGGTATGTTTGCCCCATAAATGGATTATCACTCTCCCTCCACGCAAATGCAAGGTAGTTTCTTCTAAAATTCTTCTTTCCTCATTTCCTCATCTTTATTCCATAAACGTATGCTTATAACCCCTAACGGGTTTTAAAATATTGGGCGATGTGTGTAAGGGGGCGAAGCTAAGTTCCTGCTTTTTTCGTAAAGACGGACGGTGATGTTTCCCCATATCTGTCTTACGTTCGAAAACGATGATAGCCTGAACGGAATTCCAGCTTAATTAGATAGATGGCCGTCATATTTCAATCGACCGGTTTCATGTGAGAGTATTAACTCGAATGTTTATGAGAAGAAATGACATAGAAGTAGGATTAAAAACTCTGAGACGTCTGGGAATAACAGGCACAGATTCTTGTCAACCTCGGGAACTGGTATAATATTTTGTACAACGCAATAATTTATCGCTAGCGTCATAACTTTTTCCTTTTGGAAATTTCCAAGATATTTTAAAAACAGTTTTTAATAAGTATCTTACTATATATTTTTGTCAAGAAATATGATCTTAGTGATAATACTTTAGTAAACTGTTTTCATAAAGTATATTAATTAAACATGTAGTTTAAGGTGAGGTAGGTGGGAATTCGAGTTTAAAGTCCGTATTTTCACAGTTCTTATTGCTAAAAATAAATAAAACAAAACTTTAGTAGTTACGTTCAATTTAACTGTGATTAGCTTTGTGCCATTTGAACAGAAACTTTTTTAACAAAAGAAAAACTTATGTTCAAATCACGTGATTCCCATGACAAATATTATATAACTGTTGAGATACCTATTTTTTGTCATAAAAAATGTAAAATGATACGACCTTAATTCGCACTTTCTTCACTATCGCTACCCCTGCCCTCCATCCTCAACAAGTTCTAGAAATTGTTTGTATTATTTTAACATTTGTCATTACACAAAATAAAAGGTGCCGATCTAAGCCAGTAATTCAAAATATGATTGATTTTTTTTCCAAAGAATATTATAATGGATGGAAGGAAGATAGCGTTTATCGGTTTAATAGGTCCTACATGTTGATATTTTGTACCTCAACATGCTTTACACCCACTTCGGTGGACGCATAGCGTCACTATAACAACGGATTAAGCTGCTGATGACAGGGAGATTGGGGGTTTGAATCCGGATTGGGTCTAAGGATGGTGTTTTTTTTTCTAAATGGTGTTCCATTCTACATCCACGTAAATTCGGTTACACTTCCTATACATTCAACCTTCCTCATTCCTAAAACACTAGCGTAATTAGCAGCCTACATATGCATGTAGCCTGAACAGATAGTAAGACGTGGAGTTAAAGAAAAATATTTTTAAAAACATACTTTTTATTACTTTTTTTTATCAATATATTTTTATAGCACATAAATCATCACGGCGACTCGTTAGCGCCTAGGACCTCCTGATTATACTGGATTCCTCAAAACTCTTCTCTTACCTTCTCAAGGTGTATTTTAATTTCTCTCGCCGCGTCTTACTACCTGTCCGTGATAGCCTCATACCTACATACTATAGGGGTACACCCAGAGATAATTTGAACCCCAAATATCCGCGTCATTGTAAAACCAGATTAGATTAGACGCGTATGTAATCGTGGTCATCTTTGTGGATATGAACAAGTAGATGGTTGCAATAATTGTTTCAAATATATACATATATATGTTCTTCTTCTGTTTTCCTATTATATTTTAAATCTGTACCTCAAACATGAACAGGGATCTTCTTTATGGTGAGGGGGGAGGGGGAAGTGAAGGGAACTTGAAGCTACCCTAGCATGTTTGCAGTTTTTATAACAATTAAGATCATCCTCGGTGGAGTAGTTGGCTAACGCGCTAGTTTCTCAAACATGAACAGGGATCTTCTTTATGGTGAGGGGGGAGGGGGAAGTGAAGGGAACTCGAAGCTACCCTAGCTTGTTTGCAGTTTTTATAACAAGTAAGATCATCCTCGGTGGAGTAGTTAGCTAACGCGCTAGTTTTGTGTTGAGCTAGACTGCCGAGGACGAGAAGATCGAGGTTAGAATCTCGCTCGAGTGAACTTGGGGTGGTTTTCCCTAAATGGTGTTCCACTCTCCCTCCATGCGAGTGCGGGTTCACTTCCTCTATATTCAACCTTCCCAATTCTTAACACATTAGCGTAATTGGTACTTAAGCGTATAAACCGAAGTGGTAGTAAGACGCGGTGCTAAATATTATTAGTAGTAGTAGTAGTAGTAGTAGTAGTATAACAAGTAAGATACCTTTAGTTTAATTCTCTACACACGGTACTGCTCACATGCCGCTATGCCCCGTAACAGATATTCAACAACTGTTGATATTACCGTGTGTAGAAAATAAATCTGAACGTATCTATTGGAGCAATATTTTATTTTAGTCAAGAGCACTTGTTGTCATAGAAGCCTTAACTCTCTTCTCCTTCCATCCCAACTTAAGGCTCTCTATAATATAAGATTAATAGCGGGTGGAGTTTATTTCCTTGGCTTAGTGGTCAGAAGTCCTATATAGAAGTGACACTCTCTGTCTCGTTTCCAGGTAGCACATAAAAAGGTGCCGAGTTTAATTGTCTAGACTATGGATAATTAAGTGGTCCTTAAAATATTATCTTTGTTGCGATAAGATATAACTAGTGATGATAATGCAATTATTAAAAAAAAAAGACTTGTAGCAGAAACACCCGCGCCTTATGCTTAGGCAACTAATCGAGCAGATGTGTCTGCCATAAGCAAACCTCACGGCGTGAAGAGAGAAGAAAGAATAATCTCCCGTGTCTTATTATCTGACCAGGCTACACGAATTTTAAAAGCACTAAGTACGATCGTGTCTGTTGTCTACTTGTCAGAGTTCCCGATTTCCAGATCCAAAGGTGCCGGTTTCAATCCCCGGCGCTTCCAGATTTTTGTGAAGCAGTGGATCTGAAATTAGGTCAACTTAATCTCGTGCGGACAAACGAGGAGCTATTTGAATAAATAAAGTGGGGATCTGATCTAGAAAACTGAGATTAACTGCTGAAGGGTTCTTTATACTGACCACATTATCCGCAGAAGTTGTCACTATCTTAGTCAAGAAACGGTGGTCACTCCACTGTTCTAGAAAACTGAGATTAACGGCAGGAGGGTTTGTTGTTCTGAGCACATTACTCTCTTTACCCACAGAAGTTGGCACTATCTCAACCAACTGACGGTGGCCGCACGGTATGAGTGGTTCTAGGCTGATGCCACATAGTTGTTTATTATAAGGAATAGAACAAAGAAGGTGTATTTTAGATTAAATCCATCCTCAATACGCCCTTCTAGGATTTGAACTCCAAACTCCCAGTCACCAGGAAACCAGACTAGATGAGCCTGAAATTTAGCCCACGTGTGCATCGATGCAGCTGAATGAAATATTATTATTATTATTATTATTAGCACCGCGTCTTACTACCCGTTCGGGTTATATGCACTTACGCTAATGTGTAATGGTATTAACGGCAGGAGGGTTTGTTGTTCTGAGCACATTACTCTCTTTACCCGCAGAATTTGGCAATATCTCAGCCAACTGACGGTGGCCGCACGGTATGAGTAGTTCTAGGCTGATGCCACATAGTTGTTTATTATAAAGAATAAAACAAAGAAGGTGTATTTTAGATTAAATCCACCCTCAATACGCCCTTCTATGATTTTAACTCCAAACTCCCAGTCACCAGGAAACCAGAATAGATGAGCCAGACATTTAGCCCACGTGTGCATCGATGCAGCTGAATGAAATAAAACCACTCGAGAGGGACAATTATTTATAAAGTTCTTGCTGAGTATCATTTCTGTATAGGGAATATATTTTGTTAAAATATGTTATCTATAATCTTGAATTTATAACATATATTTATTGAGGTGAGTTAAAGATTACCTGCGTCAGTGGTCAAACGGTCTAAGGGGCTGCTCTAGTGTTATACTACTGGGCTGATGATGATGGCGAGAGATTGGGGGTTTAATTTATAAGAAGCCCACTTTCGACCACCAACATTCATTGAAAGTCACTAACATTTGACATTCTAGAAATGTGCCTTATTGGATCTAGTAATTATAAAGTGCATCTAAACGTTGTCAAAAACTTACAAATAATACTTCCTGATGAATTACTGCATAGTTTCTCTTTACAGTTTTAATCAAACGGACCAAGAATATAAATACAATATTTTTATTTCCGCCATTGTGGCAACATGATTTTCCAGTTTTCAGATAATGGGTACTCTATCAAAATCAGAGTGTAATGCTCAGGTAGGGCAAGTTAAGATGTAACCCTCTTTTGAAATAACTTCAAATTCACCGATTAGGCAGCGTCATTAAGGCCCTCAAATACTCTATCATAAAATCCTAAACGCCAGAAACCAAGTGGGTTTATTACGTTCCTGGGTGGAACTGTCCCCCAGTAGGAGAACAAACAGAGGAGGAAAATACAAATGACAAAATAATTTATGTTGTTACCCCCCACTCGATATTAGACATAATTCGATTTACAGAGATCTATTCTACGCTTCTATATCAGTTACCTTTCGTCTCCCGGGAATTTAGATCTTAATGATCAACCAAAATATGTGGATTTGGGTTTTAGCACTTTTCATAAGTTGAAAATTTTAACTTTTCTGTGTTTACAAGTCTATATATAGGTTAAATAGATGATTATTTCGTGTTCATTCCAATAAACACCAAACTCAGTACTGTTAAAAGTTCTACCATCATTTATAAACTAAGCACAACCTCTGATTGGCAATATCTCAGATATCTAGGCAGTCCCCATAAAGCGTCTCTTGCTACCAAACAAGAAGGGTCGATGTTCAAGATGGAGTTTCTCAACAAGTAGTTCCTATCACAGCGGTTGATGAAAAAACAACATCTCAGTAAAAAGTGTTTCTTGATGAAAATGCAAAGTAATAACATTTTATTCTTTTAAATGAGAGAAAAACCTGTACATAACTCACAAGTACGGTAAAGGGTGGTTGAAGAGTGGGCGTTCTTTCATTTACTAACCCTCCACCCCCTGTTTCTTTCTCCTCCTCTTTCTTTCTTTATCCCCCACTATTCTTTTTGGCCGCTTCCTCACTCTTCCTAACTCAATCGCTCCGGAAATTCATCATTTGCTGCTTCACAGCTGGATTCATATTTATGGCAGTGTGATTACAAGGTCTCACAGATTTATAGCCTCCGAGGAGGGCCGAGCTCTGGGATGACGTAGTGTGAAGACCTACCGACTGGCGCGCCATCTTTGAACCGGGTCGGTGAAATACAGCCGTCCTGCACGCTAACGGACCCGCCTACTTTTCTTGAACCACTGTTCCTTTCACTCCATAGCCCCTCCGAACGTAGGACCAAATTTTCGTAAGAATGGCCTTATCTGACGCCTAGAAAAATGTACTAAATCTACTTTCATGTATTTATACGTCAAGCCATGTTATCTGCAGCTGTCTCTTTTGAAAGATATTATCAATAAATATAATATAACACCAATAATAGAGTAAAATGCTATCAATGATGACCACAAAACAAAGTTTTTATTTTCTAAAAGTGTCTTTCCTATCAAAAATGGACTGTCTGGAGACAAAGTTGCGCTTCTTGTCACAGACTCACAGAATGGGAACCAATAATTAATTATTTTATAATAACAACAACTTTGGAAGTAAATAGTGAGACCCGGTACTCATTAAAAAATAGTGTGATTGGTACTAGATAAATGTTTTAGTAATTATTTATTAAATTAGTTGAGATTTATTCACTATTTATGTGGAGCGATGTGTACCGATCAGCCCAAATAATTTAAATAATCCTTGCAGGTTGTAACTAAGTGGGTTTTTTAAAATTCAAGCTAAAAAACCTTCAAAATATATTATTTAATTATTATATTGATCAATTTTACTAAAAATAAATTTTAATCACATAAAACAAATAAATGTAATGGACGAAAATAGAGCTCCTTCCATTCTTCCCCTGAAATTTGTCGAAAGATATCCACGAGTGCAAGCAAAGTAAAAACCACAGAATACATTAATAAAAAATAATTTTTTCTTTAGTCAAAAGAAATAAAGAGTCCAATCTTTTTTTTATTTCATTTCTGTCTTAAAATGGTGGTACTAACCAAATGATTACTTAAAAAAAAAGTTTCTAAACAAGAAACTGAACTGCGGGAGAAGGGGGCTTTGAATATAAATATAAATTTGAGAGCCTCCATATTACCCTAATTTTTTTTTATGACTACACCCCTCCTCCATGCTAATTATACTGAACCTCATTGCAGTAAAATAGTCCCGCACGCCTCTGGACAGTTAAACGGGCGGTTTTATTATTTCTAAAGTAGTTTCTTTGTGATGTATTTTTCCATAGGTAGAATCGTCATAAGACGTACAAATATTACAGTTTATTACGATACTAAATGTACTCTCTTACATCTGATAGGCAAATCTGTGTGTTCAAGTTTTGTAATCGTGAAAGATTTTATACCTGGGAGCTTATAATGAATCTTCAAGTTTCATGTGCACCTGAACTGAGGAGAGTTGTTCATATAGTTCTTTATGTATGTCTGTCCCTCTGAATGTATGTCCCTGTGTATTTCTGTCCCTGCTTATGCTCGTACCTTTGTGTATTTCTGTCCCTGTGTATGTAGGTATCTCTGTATGACTGTCTATAAGCATTTCAGTATATGTGTTTGTCCCTTTGTATGTCTGACAACCTGTTCCCATGTCTATATTGATATATATGTCTGTCCCAATGTATTTATGTCTGTCTATTTGTCACTTTATAAATAAATGTAAGCTACGTTCGTCCCTCTGTAGTTCTGTCCCTCGGTCTGTCTGAATGTATGTTCGCTGGTTCCTGGAGCTATAATAAAAACGCTTTGATGAATTTTTTTCGAACTTCAATTTATATATATTACAATATGGTCATTAGTCATAGTACCTCGAGACCAAATCGTGATTTTGATTATAGTTCTAAAATTAAGGCCATTTTGTTAATTATTTATCTAAAGACATTATACATTTTTTTTGAAAATGACTAGAGCCTGTATTGATTTTGTTCAAATGGTATATCTGTAATGTTTTTCACGTGCTTGATAGATCTTTAGGCTTTTTATTATTTTAAAAATGAAGGTTAAATTACTAATAATTGATTTTCTAATTTTTAATATTTCAAGAATGCTTTAAAAAAATTTGTTCAAAATGGGTATCTGGGGAATGTTTTACATGTCTAATATAACAATTATTTTGGAGAAGATAACTAATGACTGGTTTTGGAAAATTTGATTTAAATAAAATTAGCTATAACAGTTTTGTCCTGTAGACCTATGTATATATCTGTATAGGTCTTCCTATAATCATCACCATAATCATCATCATGAAAAGCTTCCAACCACTAGCTAGATCTGTTTGGAGCATAAGCCTCTCCACCACCTCCTCTCTCCCTCCACCTTGACTCCAATCCTCTCCTCCCTCCTCCACATTCCTCCTTTCTCCCTTCAGCCATCTGTCCCTTGATCTTCCTCTCGACCTCCTACCCACCCTCCCACTTATCCATAGATATAGGGCTTCATATGATTTATCAAAATAATATATTTACTTTATTTTTATATAAATATTATTAAATAATTTTATTTTAGCACTACGTCTTACCACCAATTCGGGCTACACGCACATGTAATAATTACTCTAACGTTTTAGGGATGAGTAAGGTTGAATTTAGAGGAAGTGTACCCACATTTGTGGGAAAACATTTATCAAAAACCACCCTCAGTACACCCGACCAGGATTTGAACCCCGATCTTCTTGATATTTGCAATCCAGTTTATTGCTGGAGTGACACCTTAGATTAGATTATTATTATTATTATTATTATTATTAGTACCACGTCTTACTACCCATTCGGGTTATACGCACTTAACGCTAATGTGTAGTGGTAGGGTGATAGCGAGATGAAATAGAGGACCTACAGTTTAACGTGGAATCCGAACCACGGTGGAGGCCTGGAATTCCCCACATTCACAAGATGTCTGGTCTTAGATTAGATCATGCGGCCAACGAAGCGGCTTAACAATTATTATTAATGGAAAGTTAACTGACGGCCGATTTGTTTTTGTGTTCCTATTCACAAGAGAATGATTGATAAACTGTTACGATTGTATTGTATTATTTACATATATAATACCATATTTTTTGTAGCATTATTTATATATATATATATATATATATAACATATTTGTTTAGCATTTTATATATATAATAACATATTTGCTGTAGCATTATATATATTATAATAATATATTTGTTGTAGCATTTGTTCAAAGTTAACTACTATATATTTTCTTACCATTCTCCTCCAAAAACAGTTTTTTTGTCTTTAATTATCTGACTATATTTATTATCTTATCCAAACGCAAGGCGGAATCCAATCAGATGACGTCACACTACCGAGAATCTAGAGTGAGGGATAACAGGAGAGGAGGGGGGGAAGGTTGATCTAACGTGAACGCTCCCACCCCTACCCTTTAGGGAGCTTGGATAGAGGGGGAGTTGTTTGACCTCAACCCACCCACCCCTTCAAGGCGAGGTCACGCCGTGATGGACAGAGATCTGACCACACAAGGCAGCCCTCTCAATAATTTACATTCTGCAAAAACAAAACTTTTTTTTAAACCCCCGAATACAAAAAAACCGATGTGTGTGTATCTGGTCCCCTCCTCCCAACAATACAACAGACTCTGGGTTAGTAAAGGGGTGTTTGAGGGGGGTGCCCTACCCCTCCCCTCCAGGGAATTACTTCCCTGGACCCTCCAACTCTTCTTCTTGACGGATAGGCCACGGACTCTGTGTGAGAACTCGCCCGGGTCTAGGGTCTTGTTGACAGATTTACTGCGATGGTAGAGAACTCTCTGTTCCCTTGCGGCACCCACAGTGGAGTTTCGCTTCTCTCTCGCTTTGCTTTGAGTGCGCTCCGTTCGCTTTCTACGTTCACTCCCGTCAGGAATAGACACATTAAAACCGGGGGCAAATATTCCAAACCTAGCATGTCCTGTAAACGTTAACCAATTAAAATCTCCCAAGTCTCACTACCCGTACCCACATGGTTTATTAATTCGAAATTGTGACCTGGCGGTCTAGGGGTAAGGTGTCAGACTTCTGTGCTGGCGGCCGGGGTTCAATCCTTCCACGTTAAACTGTAGGTCCTTCATTTCATCTCACAATCACCCTACCATTACACATTAGCTTAAGTGCGTATAACCTGAACGTATAGTAAGACGCGGTCCTAATAATAATAATAATAATTAATTCGAAAATTTGAAAAATGATGCCTGAATACGGGAATCGAATCCAATACCCTAAACTTGGTGCGTCTAAGCTCTACCACTGACCCAAACATGAATCGTTCCTTGTTTAGGATCACTAGTCACTCATTGTTTAAGGTAAAGTTGGTTCACGATAGGTTTTTACCTGGATAACAGTTCAAAAATAATATGTTTATGTTTTGGGTTGCCAACACTTGTACAAGATCACGTTTTTTTAAAATATAAATGTTAATTTTTTTAAAACTGAATGTTATATTTTACATTAAAAATAATGTACATTTAAGTTTTCTCACATTATTTCATTCCTTTAAATGATTCCTTTTTACCCAATCCGAAACATTATTTTAAACATTATTATTGAAAGTACTTATTCTCCGTTTTGGAATGTTATCTATTATATGTAATATATTACATACATTAATACCTTTTAATACAGGCATCGTATTTACTTATAAATAAGATAATACCTGTAATTTTTTATATATAATAAATTATTTTATGATTATTTTATTGTATTTTAAAATAATTAATAGAATAAAATATTTTCATCCACTACGTGAGTGCATCATTGTAAAGAACTAATTTCCGTAAAGTTAAATTACATGGTTTAAATTCATCGGTCATCATTTTGAAGCTATATTCGTTAGACCTTTTGTGAGAGTACCGTGAATAATTTGTTTTAATTTGAATAAAACGATAAATAAGCTTTGTGCATGACCTCAAGCAAATCTATAGATATTATTGGCCTAAATTACTGTGTTTAACTATCACATTCATACATTACCATATGTTTTAATTACAGCTATACAAAGTGACAGATATCAGTTCTTGGCGTAGCGATACATTAGGGACTCATTCTACTAACTTTTTGAGCTGTCATCCAAATAAGCTAAGGTCGTGAATGTATTATAGAGTCCATGCTATAATTGTTTTACACTAGTGTTGTAAGGATATGCCAGGAAAATGTTGAGGAAATGTATCCGCATTTGCATGGTAACCTAGTAGAAAACTTTCTAGGAAAAAAACACGTTCAGTATACCCACCCGGAATTCTAACTCTGACTCCCCCGTCTATGGCAATTCAACCTATTATGAGCACCACCTTAGACCATTAGACCACCGAAGTGGTTGATATGCTGAAACCCTCATCGATGGTCGAATGGTCTAAAGCGTCTCTCTTGCAGTAGACTATTCTGCTAATGACGTAATATCAGGGGCTAGAATCCCTAACACGTTGAGGTAATTAGTACATATGTGTACAACGCCAAAGTGCTGTGATAAAATATATATATATTTATAGTTGGTTTCCTTTATAAGCCTATGAGCTTTACGAATTTAAAAACATTGTTCTGAAAAGTGTTTCATAGGATTCACCAGTAAGCCAAAGTGGGTCATGTCTCAAAAACAGTTCATATATAACTCTTAGCCCCGAGGTGAACCTATTGTTCAATGTAGAGGTGTGGCGAATAAGTGAAATTCGTCACACCGTGTGAAAATGGTGAAATTAGATTGCTCAATTGAACATTTAAAACAACACACAAGGTTCGAACAAGTGTATTCAAGATGCGGGGTACGA
>CABFOW010003074.1:56892-83564 GCA_902141385.1 Timema californicum | reverse complement strand
TATTCCATTAGAAACCACTATATCAAGTCGTCAATCATAATGTTGATGCTAGGGTGGTGTTTTTTTAGTTCAAAGGGGAAAGCATATTTTCTATTGTTTCGTTAATAAACACTCAAGCTGAAAGTATCTAATTCTAGACAATAATTATAATACTGAGCACCGCGTCTAACAAACCGGTCGGGTTGTACGCTTAAGTACTAATTACGTTAATTAGTTAGAAATTGGGAGTGTTGAATAAAAATGAAGTGAACCCGCATTAGCGTGGAGGGAGAGTGGAAAACAGTTTAGGGAAAACCACCTCCAGTTCACCCGAGAGAGATTAAAACCTCAATCTCCCCGTCCTCGGCAGTCTAGCTCAACACGAAACGAGCGCGTTAGCTAACTTCACCAGCGAGGCGAGTCTCTAGACAATTATTATCCTTTAAAACTATGATTAAATATTCTTGTGGAAATATATATTCGTTGTTTATTTAAACAAATGTCTCTATTATATTTAACCATTTGAGATGTCCTACATTAGCCCTTATATAAAATCTATAGTGTATTTATGTCCTTCCAGGGTTATTTATCCAATTTATTTTGATCGTGACTGAGTAGGCCCTATAATATATTCCTGGCCTGGTGACCTAAAGAGAATTTACATGCAGTTTTAAATTGCATTTCGTTTTAATATTAGTGTTTATTAAATTCAGTTAATTTAATTGATTTGAATAACAAAAAAAAACAGAATTATTTCAATAACTCTATAAACAAACAAAATATAAATAACTTTTCGTTAAAATGTGATTTTGCTTCAATATTCGATAAGGGACCAAAAAATACCATTTCAGTGGCTTAGTGGCAGGGGTAAAAGAATAAAAGTCCAATTTTAACTCAAACTGAGCTAATTCTTCTATCTGTTAGGAAATCATGAGATCTTTATAATGCACTTGATATTATGGGTTTAAAGAGGTTTTTGTCATATACAAATTATAAAAATTAATTTTCTGGGATATTTATGGGATTCGATATAATATAAACACCATAATCCTGGAAAATGTGTATTATGGGACATTCTCTCATGTTTCCTGTACCCTTAATAGACCTGAAATCACCTACATCGGTTATCACACTCGCAAAAATGTAAAACTCGTTCCTTTTGGTTTGACGGTTACGAGGTGTTTGAGGTTTGAATCCCATTTAAGTATACTGAAAGTGTATTTTCTTGAATGGTCTCCCATTATTCCTCTCCACAAATAGGGGTGCATAAATTGGTACTCTTAATTATACCTTGCTAATCCTTACGCGAGTAATTAAATACATAATACCCAGGCCGACGCTACATACAGAAAGCGCACGGACCAAATTTGTGTACCTAGTTTGGGGGGTATCAGAAAGCCCACAAGTTATGAGCATCTAAATTAAACCATTGGCTATAGTTTCTGAGACTCATTTGGCCATATCGCAAGAAATATAAATTTATCAGGAGTTACAAGTATTGTGTGTTTCGTGAATTAGCCAGATATCAACCTAACCTAGCCTAACCCCAATTGTAAATAGTTATGGGTCTGTCTCCTCTAGTTTTATCGTTTTATTTTAATTATTGTAAAGCGTAATGGATTTGCTTACAATACATGTTTATCATGTTACCACGTTATGCAAATGGTTTTTCCCTGTAAGAATTTGATACTAGGTCTAGGTGTGCTTTTGTTACATAGCTTCGTGTTTTTTTGATATGAGGTTAATAGTACGACGTGGTGTAAAATGAAAACATATCTATAGTAATATAAAATCATGTTTCTAAATTTTTAACCACTCACGCAATATTTTTGTAAGCTCTGTATTTATTATCAAATATGTTAGTTAACCAATTGATTTAGCTATACTTGAAATGTAAATATGTTAAAAAAAACTGAGAATATGTCTAGAAATTCAAATTGTACTTGAAGTTTTTAAATGTTAAAAAAAAATGGATTATAACTTTTCCTTTCAAAATTTAAATAACAAAATTTAAAAACTTTTTAAGATTAAAAATTACATTACTACACAATAAGAAACATTTTCAACATATCTCACTTGAATGATCACTCAAGTGCGATTTTTTTTATTATTCCTATGAAGAAGAAATAGAATTATTCACAAATGGAAGATAAAATGAGAAAATTAAAATTGAATTTGGCCAGGACGTGAAAGAATGACAACGAATCTCGGGAAAGGTTGAAAATGTGATTGCTTAAAACGGAAGAGGAAAAGAATGAAAAAAAAACAAGATATTATCAGGAAACAAAAGAATTCTTGAAGAGAGAAGAGGATTGGAAGGCTCTAAGGCATAAAAAAAACCGGAAATCTAATTACATAGAAAGCATTTCTGCTAGAAACACATAGATTGAAAAAGTTTTTTTAGAATAGTAGTATTAAATATATATATTTTTTAATTTGTTACTCAAAAGTATAAATTTTCCCCCCAAATTAAATTTAAACACATGTCAAATAATGGTTACAGCGGTAAGTTCTAAAATCAATTCTTATTCCTTAACTCAAAGAGTTTTACTAAATTAAACAATTTTATAGAAATTAAATTCAGTGGACTTGATCTACAAAGGTTTTTTTTTTAAATCAAATATGTTTATACCTAAACTTTAGATGGTTGTGTATGTAAGTGTAGAAAATATTTTGTGAATTGATTCTCTAATAAATTTGTTGTTGGAATTATTTTAGTAACATAAGTGTTCGTGTGGCGAAAACATTACCGTCAGTTCATACTTGAGAATTATCAACACGCAAGCCTGGATACACAATTTGAAATATTTTAGCAGATATTTTTATACCACAGTACGTGTAAATAGGCCTGGATACATAATATTTTGTGTGTACGCAAACTTTTCTAATAATCCGCACCACAGTATGTGTAACCATATCCCATATAATTGTTGCTAAAGGACAGCTAAAGCCCGTTCACCGTAGGAATTGTTTTCTGAAAGGCCTTTTTCCCTACCAGAAATCTATTATACAGTAGGATATTGGTAGGAAAAAATACCTTCCAAAGATAAATTCCTACCGTGAATGGAGTATAGCTAAAGTTATCAGATCTACTCTCATATATATCCATTCACCGAGTCACATGATCTGCAAGACCACATGTTGATCTGCTATCCCTATTGGAAGTCAGAACTTTCACAAAAAAAAATGTTTTTAATTATTCTTTTGACTTAGTGTTTTAACAGTATTTAAACACGAAATTATGTAAATAATAGTTTGGATGTACTATACATATTTTTGTGTGTGTATGTGGCGTCTGTAACTCACTTAAAAATGTTTTAGAAAAAAAAATATTCTACAAAGGCTGCGTTCTCTTCATAAGTTAAGAAGTCAAACTTGACTAGATGAAGGTGGTAGATTAAGTCATACCAACCGTGCTTGGTTGTGTTCATGAGCATGTGTTCACAAAATTAAAAGTTTTTAAAAAAACTTTATTTTGGTGGTGAATACAATACTTTTTAATTTACGTTTTCATTCACCATAATATATCTAACTGTAACAATCTTTAAAATCGACAATATAATAGTTGTATTGATATTATTAGCACTTTTAATTAGTGACGAAAAAGCTATTATAGATTATTAGGTGACCTGGTGGTCTAGGGTTAAGGTGTCGAACCTCTGTGCTGACGGTCCGGGGTTCAATCCTCAGTCCCGGCACAGATTTATCTGATTACCAAACCCTTCCTTCACCTCTGACAAGACATCTTGTGNTATCTGATTACCAGACCCTTCCTTCAACTCTGACAAGACGTGTATTAATCACAACTTGTGAATGTGGGGAATGCCAGGCCTCCACCGTGGTTTGTATTCCACGTTAAACTGTAGGTCCTCCATTTCATCTCACAATTACCCTACCATTACACATTAGCGTAAGTGCGTATACACCGAACGGGTAGTAAGACGCGGTGCTAATAATTATAATAATTATTATATATTAAGTGTTAGTTGATTATTACTATGGAGCATTTATTAATACTTTAAATTGCTAATATATTACTAAGAAAGATATTCACATAGAGGTTTACATTAGTGAATTTCAACCAATATGTTTGATAAAAAACTCTTCTGCAATCTGAAACCTGCACATACCTACACTTATATTGTAGATTGGGTATAGGTCTAACTAAACAACTTTTAGTGCATGACTAATGAAAGTGTGTTTTTGGGTCCCCAATCTGCTCCCTTCATCATTATAATTTGATACCAAAACTACCTGAAAAGTGAAATACGAGGAATTCCTTGCAAGTTGAAGAATTCCCATCGCGTCCCACTCATTAATTATGTGAACTAAACGCTGAGGTGTGTTAACACTTTGTCAACTAAAATAAGAAGAAAGGGAACAATTAGTGGGAACCGATGTTTGAGAAACACAGACGGAGGGAAACACAGTGAAATGTTGAAGAGGGGAACATTAGCACCACATTGTTTCCTCTTGAAAACTAGTAGAAGATAAACTTCGCTGTTTACTTAGCGTAAAATGTATGTCTTGTTTGAAAGTTTCTCACAGTTTTAGATAAAATATACAAAACATCAAATTTCAATGTTGTCAAACAAAAAAAAAAAGCTTTTGTTAAAAAATATTTTAGAAACACAGCTAGGGAAATTTACTCACTGATCCTAAATGTCTAAAAACTTAAGTATATATACAAAAACCTTTTAAAAAAAAAGCTTGACAAACTTAACGTCACCAATAAATTTTTTGTTTGTTTTGCTACTAATTAATATCATAAACGTGGGATGGAAGGGAACGCGTGAAAAAGCAAGTGGTTTTGCAGTTTTTATGGCAAAACATTTTTTGGCCAAAAATTAATAAATATTGCACCAGTACAAACATTTAATATAATTTTCTTCACATGATAACCTAAAAATTCCTTTAATATTTATCAAGGGTATTTTGGAATTTAATTACAACTGTTTATCTTAATCTAAAAAGCTTTTAGATAATGCCACCATGCTCATGACAGATACTCACTAACTGTTGATATCAACAGGGGAAGAAAATTAAACTATGATTCTAGTGGAACAATATTTGATTTATTTTGGCCAAAAAATGTTTTGTCTTAAAAACTGCAAAAACAATTCACTTGTGTCGCACCCTCTTCCAAACTAACCTTAACTGGAGATGGGAAGCTATGCTAGTTATTTGTTTAGCATACGCAACCAGAGTTTGTCGATTAGACATTCTCTATCTTCTACTAAAATTTGCTGATATACTCGTAAAACCATCTTCTGAAATTGGGCAAATACGTACGTGCGGTTATCTAGGCCCGGTGAGATGATGTGATGATAATTATGATAATCAAGTGGTGCCATTTGAAATCTTAAATCTAGGTTAAGCTTAGTTATCCCTACCATTACAACCATATGAACAATTCACCACTGGAAAAAAAAATCTATGGTACCATCGGGAATTGAACTCTAAACCTCTAGATCAGTGTCCAGTAATACTGACCATTAGACCCAGGGCCAGCCAGTACGCTAGTCAATGTCTATATTTTAGGTTTTTATGCAAAAAAAACTTGTTTTGGTTCAAATAAAAAAATATTGTCTTCAGTAGATACATTATGTTAAAATGTTTGTACATATTTTTATCTCAGCAGTTATTGAATATTTGTAATAAACATAATGACTATAATTGAACAAAAACTATTTTAATGAAGAGAAAACATCATGGTCAAACTAATGGAACCCTATGACTGATATCCAAAAACTTGTTTGTTCGCCATGTATAAAAAATTAAACTAAATATAATTAATCAATCAATATTTGAATTATTTTGGCAAAAAAAGTGTTATTTTGTCATGAAAAATGGAAAAAAATTCACACCTTTGCAGTCTCTTCCATCCAAATTAAAAACTTATTTTTTTGGTAAATGTTTCTCATTGATATTCTTTCAAAAAATAATTGATAACCCTTCAATGGAAAAACTAAAAAATATAAGATCCAACAAAACAGGTCATTTTGTTTGCCATGTATAGAAAATTAAACTAAATATAATTAATAAATCAATATTTGAATTATTTTGGCAAAAAAGTGTTGTTATTTTGTCATGAAAACTGAAAAAAAAAAATTCACACCTTTGCAGTCTCTTCCATCCCAATTAAAAACTTATTTTTTGGTAAATGTTTCTCATTGATATTCTTTCAAAAAAAATTGATAAACCTTCAATGGAAAAAATATATGATCCAACAAAACAGGTCAGGCACAAACCACGAGCCTTATTAATCATTTAACCACTCTAATGCCACGTAATACTCTACTGTTATGAATGAAGGCTCCCATTCATCACGTGACGCACGTAGTGACGTTACAAGGATTACACAGTCCAAAGTTGTACGAATACAGTTCGTTCAATCAACTGTATTTTACAGTGATACAGTGAGTAGTAATTTTTTTTCAGCTCAGTTGAACACAACTCACATCGTACTTAAATATGTATAGAAGCATAGAGGGATACATTTAAAAAATATTTGTTTTCACGCTGCGTCTTATTAACCAATCGTGTTATATGCATATTTAATTATTTGGAGTAAGGTGGAATTTATAGGAAATGTACAAGTATTTTCGTGGATAGATTGGGAAATACATTAAGAAAAACTATCCCTCATTACTTTTTACTGGGATTCTAACCATGATCTCTCCATTAAGGCCAATATCCAGTCTATTTCAATAGTGACACCTTATACCATTCGATAATTGAAGCAGGTTAAACAGGTTATTAGACTCGCTTTTAAATAACATTATTTGATTCACAGATAATAGTTAATATTTTAAACACAGCATGCCTGCGTTAGTGACACTTGAGATTTACTGACCTAAGCTGATCATAAGCTGATCATAAATCACCCGTGCTCAAACAATATCCAAAAGAAGTCCATGTCCTGGGCTATGCCGTTATTCTCATGACAGATAATTTAGAATTGTTGAGGTAACAGTGTGTGGGAAATTAAAATTTATGTTTGTACTGAAGAAATATTTGATTAATTTCTTTTTTCGAAAACAATTGTTTGCTATGAAAGTGCAAAATAAATATTTTAGCACCGTGTCTTACTACCAGTTCGGGTTATACGTTTTAAGTACTGATTACTCCAATGGATTAGGAATTGGGAAGGTTGAATTAGAGGAAGTGAACCTGCATTTGCGTGGAGGGAGGGTGGAAAACCATTTAGGAAAAACCATCCCCAGTTCACCTGACCGAGATTCGAACCTCGGTCCCCTCGTCCTCGGCAGTCGAGCTCAACACGACAAGCGCGTTAGCCAACTACGCCACCGAGGCGGGTAAAGTGCAAAAACGCAGCCATTCTCTCATGTCCCCTTTCATAACACCTTAAGGTAGGAATGTAGGGTACAGGAGCTAAGGGCCGTATTATTTGCAGTGTGGAAATAAAAACTTGTTTTGGTAAAGATAATTAAAATAAATCTCCAGTAAAAACATAGATTTCTTTTTTCTTCGCAGGAACACCTAAACAGTAGCTGAATATTTGTCAAGGATGTCCTGGTCTTAGTGACTATATTTATCTTTATGTTTGTCATCTAATGCCGCTCTTCTCATGAGTCATGACATATCTTCCACAACTGTGGATGTCACCATTTTAAGAACATTAAACTCAATATTTCTACTGGAACAATTTTTTTTTATTTTGGCAAAAAAAAATCTTTACTATAAAAACTTCAAAAACACTGTCCTTACATCGTGTTCCCTACACTCCCACCACCTTAATACTAGTGCTGAGCATCTCTCTGTCCTAAATAGGACTAATTTTCACTGTTGAAAATTCTAAAGTGATTCTATTTATTTTAAAACATAAGATATTCCCTTTCTTTTCATTATTAACTCTAGATATATTTTAAGTTCACGATCTCATGTAATCAGCGCATGAGTTAACGATTATGACCATGGCTAAAGCTAATAACTCCATACAATTTATTTCACTAGTGTATTTAAAAAGTTATTACTAGCCAACCCTTTGATCATTTCCTAAACCATTGTGAACGGATGTATTTAAAACTTTGTTCCCGATTTTTCTATGATATAAAAAGGTAACATGGTCAGTCTGAGGGCGAAAAATAAAAGCTTTAATTTGAAGTAAATAGGAGGGACTAAACCGAGATCATAGGGGGGAGGAATAAGAGAAGGGGGATTTAGGGAGTAAAATGAGCAAACCTTTTCAGAGTTTGGTTCATTTATTTCCACTGGGTGGTCTATCTAGGAAACGATTACAAATATGATGGCTGTCTCCATCCCTAAATCCAAAATGGAGACCGGAATGTATTTTTTTGTAAGGATTACAGAGAGAGAAGGGGGTGGAAGGGAAAGGTGGAAATAAAGGGGTGGATATAAAGAGTGGCAATGAAGTTGCCAGACAACTAGATTAGATTTTTTATGTTTTTAAAATTATTTAAAGGTAGAAAATGCAAGTTTGTAAGGGATGGAGTTTTTTTTAAATAGGAGTGGAAACAAATGTTCATTGGATTTACATCCAGAGAAAATTGTTTTTGAGGAAACATTTTTTTAATGGGCGTTTCTAATGTTCTTAGAATACGTTGTTTTTATAAACATTTTCTAGAATGTACTAAAGTTGTTCCTTAAAACTCCGTGAATTATATTTATATGCAGTTTAGCAAGTATACTTTATTATTTATAAATAGTTATTTGATTTAGGAAATATCAAAACACTTCCTCATTCTAGTTAAACATGTATTAAATTAGAGATATCCTTACATGTGTAAATCTATAATAATAAAATGAAGTGTTTGTGCGCGATGCCCAGCATAATCTACGGCACAAAAATATCAGAAACTCTTAACATAGATGGACGGAAGGGGGTCCGAATGCACATCGAAGCCAAATTTAAGATTTTAAATTAGGTTATTTTAACAAATTTTTGAATAAAGTATTTTTAATAGTTTAGAATTATTTTTCAGAGATAACGTTTAAAATGAAATCGGTCACCATGAGGGTAGGAGGGGGGTAGGCTTATGTAATTCTTATATCACATTGGGTCACGGGCAGCTGCAGGGGGGGGTGGGGTGAAGGAGGCCGCTTTTATAATTCTTATACCATAGTGGGTCCCGGGTAGCACCTTACAGGATTGCTAGTTTATTTATATATTCAAATGCAACACATCATTACTACTCTTAGCTCTATCAGTAGCACATCCACCTGTTGGTCTTAAGGTCATGGGCCAGCCCCCAAAATATCTAACTTGGGAATAACATATTTTGTCTCTCACTGAATGCCTACTTGATGGTCTTGTCTTTGTTTGGTGTATATTTATCAGAATTATATCTCGAAATTTATTGGCTTAGTAAATTTACAGCACACCCATAAAGGACATACAAAATTAGTTTTACTCAACGAATTAAATAGCTTAATCCATTAAGATAAACTTTTTAATTTAGAATTTTTGCTCATTATTAAATTAATGTTGATTCTACCAAATTTGATTTTGATTAAAGATAAGCGTACGATTTGTATAAAACATTACCAAAATTCTAGTTGTAACATATTTGAAGAAGATTATCAATGAATTAATATATCCCTTCAGAATGTTACTATACGATGAGGCTAGAGGAATTTTCACTAAGATATGGGGCTACGAATGATGAGGGTATAATCTAGAGTAAATGCACATGAACTAGCATGGGGAGCGAGTAGCAAACTATATTGTTAAAAAAAAAACCTAATTATACCTAATATGAATTAGATCCCAACACCCGTTTCCAACACAAACCTGTATCTATGTGCGTGATGTTTAGTACGTTTTCCCACCCATTCAAGTTTTGTGACAGTTACCTGCATCGTTGATCGCATGATCGCATGCATTACTCTCTTGTTGGAATGGACTGCCGATAACGGTAAGAATGGAGTTCGCATTCCAGTTGGGTGAAATGAGGGTATTTTTTTTAATCCTGAAAAAAAATACCATTCTCCCTTTACAAAAATAAATAAAAAACACCTCTAAATACCCACCTCGGTGGCGTAGTTAGCTATCATGCTAGTTTCGTGATGAGCTAGACTGCCGAGGACGGGAACATCAAGGTTCGAATATCGGTCGAGTGAAATGGGGTGGATTTTCCTAAATTATTTTCCTCTCTTCCTCCCCGCAAATATGAATTCACTTCCTTTAAATTCTACCTTCTCAATTCTTAACCAATTAGTATAATTAGTATTAAAGCATACAACCCGAACGGGTAGTAAGATGTGGTGCTAAATAAAATAAATACCTCTAAATCTTATTTTTCCATCCTTATTGTATTAGCTAAACTAACGCATGTTTACTGACCGAATGAATACAAAAACATGGCGAAAAAATAAAAGATATTTATATATCGACAATTGTAATCTATATATCTTGTGATTAAATAAGTTACTGCAATTTGCTCATGAGTGTACAAGGAGGATATGTGCACTAGAAGCGAGTTACAAGGGAATGAGGACCTTTCTAGACCTTGGAAAGTCTTGATGGAATTCTGTGGGAAACCGAAGACACTTTGAGATAAGTAGAAATGAGGACTCGGGAACGTTAAGTAAAACTGAAGGCTTTCTTTAAACCTTTTAAGCGTTTATTCGTAAAGGATAGTCCTGATGATGTGAAGAGAACTATTCGACTATTCAAGGTGTGTCTTGTTCACAGAGCGAGCGAGATATACAAATGGTTCACTGGACAGCTGGACATATTCTAATATCTTTATGTATTTTTGTATCTTTACACAACTTCATGTTGCCACTAGATGATCTTGAAAGCTTAAACTTTGAACACTTAAATCAGGGTATATTTTCACACGTGCATATTGTATGTAAACTAACGGAGCCAGATTTTCACTTTTTTTTAATATAATTAATTTAAAAATAGTAAATTAAATATAATGTTGTTGTAAAATTAAATATAATAAATGTGATATAATTGCAAAGAATTATGTAATAGGTGAACAATATATTAAACAGTTATAACATTTTAAGTAGGATTAATAAACAACCATATATGTAATTTTTTGTAAGACAAAAGAAATCAGATACAAAAATTCACAATTTTTATATATAATTATTTATCTTGGAAATAATTTCATTGCCTTATATTACTACTTAAAGTTATGATTTATATATATATACTTAAACTTTTAAATTCCTAGTGCCATAGATTAAGAAATAATTAGCAGACATTTGATGTGATAAGACAAATTAAATATTATATGTATTTTACTCAACTATTGATAAATCCATAGAAATTTGGGCACGGTTTGTAAAAAAACGCAGGATATTTCTGCAAATTATTACGTAAGAGTGGATTAAGTGTGAGTGAACTAAATTAATTATTTTTTGAAGAAATTCTATATTTTTGTAGGGAATGTGATTAAAAGAATAGTTGATAAAATATAATTCAATTTTAAATTGAATAAAATAATGTGGTAAAATTGAAATTAGCTATCTAATAGGTGTACAATATATATATATATATATATATATTGTACACCTATTATATATATATATAATAGGTGTANTATATATATATTGTACACCTATTATATATATATAATAGGTGTACAATATATATATAATAGGTGTACAATATATATATAATAGGTGTACAATATATATATATAATAGGTGTACAATATATATATATATAATAGGTGTACAATATATATATATATAATAGGTGTACAATATATATATAATAGGTGTACAATATATATATAATAGGTGTACAATATATATATATATATATAATAGGTGTACAATATATATATATATATATATATATATATTGTACACCTATTAGATAGCTAATTTCAATTTTACCACATTATTTTATTCAATTTAAAATTGAATTATATTTTATCAACTATTCTTTTAATCATACTCCCTACAAAAATATTGAATTTCTTCAAAAAATAATTAATTTAGTTCACTCACACTTAATCCACTCTTACGTAATAATTTGCAGAAATATCCTGGTTTTTTTTTACAAACAGTGCCCAAATTTCTATGGATTTATCAATAGTTGAGTAAAATACATATAATATTTAATTTGTCTTATAATCACATCAAATGTCTGCTAATTATTTCTTAATCTATGGCACTAGGAATTCAAAAGTTTATGGCTGCACTTACAAGAGTATTCCATCTAGCCTTATATTGAGTTAGTTCTATCCAGATCCCTCATTACACTAACTCTATCTTGAGCAAGTTCTATCAAATCCACCTCGTTACACCTTATTCCTATTTTGAGATAGGGTGTAATGAGGTGGACTGGATAGATATCTCTTTATCTTGAGATAGTTCCATCCCATCCACCTCATTACACCCTATCCCTATCTTGAGTTAGTTCTATCCAGTCCACCTCATGACACACTATTCCTATATTGAGCTAGTTCTACCCAGTCCACCTCATTACACCCTATCCCTATCTTGTGCTAGTTCTATCCAGTCCACCTCATTACACACTATCCCTATCTTGAGCTAGTTCTATCCAGTCCACATCATTACACCCTATCCCTATCTTGAGCTAGTTATATCCAGTCCACCTCATTACACTCTATTCCTATCTTGATCTAGTTCTATCCAGTCCACCTCATTACACTCTATTCCTATCTTGATCTAGTTCTACCCAGTCCACCTCATTACACTCTATTCCTATCTTGATCTAGTTCTATACAGTCCACCTCATTACACTTTATTCCTATCTTGAACTAGTTCTATCCAGTCCACCTCATTACACCTTAACTCTTTCAGGTTCATTCTAATGTTATCCTCCCATTTGCGTTCAGGTATTCTCATTGGGTTTGCCAATCAATACACTGAGTAAGGTTTCCAGATTCTCATGTTCATGCTGTATGTCCTGCCCACCATAATATACGAGACTTGATCATCCTTGCAATGTCTTGTGATGAGTACAGGGTTTGTAGCTCATCTAAATGTAGCTTCCTGCCTGCCCAGCAACTTTTTAGACCAAATGTAAGCAGCTTGTTTTCTAACATCCTAAATTATTTTCATCATATAAGATAAGAGAGAATGTTTCACAACCATAGAGCACAATCGGTAAAATTAATTTTTTGTATATTCAGAGTTTTACAATCCTTGACAGCAAGGTAGATATTAACAGCTTATTGAACGAGTAATCGCATTCATTTCCTGACTGTGTTCTTTTTTAATTTCCACTCTAATATCGCTATTGGTATTTAAAATTGTTCTTAAATATTTAAACTATTCAAACATACCAATTATCTTTTTTATAATTAATTATTTGGTAGTATATAATGAAACATCACTCAAAATTTACTAAAATACTGTATATTCTTATATCATTATTTTCCTGTAAATAGGCTTATCAAATGAATTAAACCGATGGATAGTAAGTATATATTTTGTTTCCCCTTACCCACCTATCTCCACCATATAAATCGATCGAACGGGGTAAAGAGTGATCCATTAGCACATAGTTCGATTCTATCTAATCCCGCCTTAAAACAGTAGCCGCTTCCATACACTCGTTCAATAATTTACACGGCTTTTGTTAAGTACTCCTACAATACAGGCAACCCTCCTGGTTTCAAAGGCTTGCACTTCACTAGTCAGACAATAGCTTCCCCCGAGTTGCTATGCAACAAGGCTTTCATCCATGTATAGGTAGGGTAAGTGTGTTTGTGTGCTTGTAGTGGGGTGCGGTGGGGTTTGTAGGGAGTATGGTGGGGTTTAGAGGAGCAACAATGTAATTTTCGGCCAGTAAAAATCAGTTACCATTAATCTAGAGATTCGGATATAGATATATGAAAGAGTGAGGCCCTGTTATCCATTAAAAAAAAGTTTTTAATCTAGGTTTGGCAGTACACATACCATATGTAGACTTATCATTTGATAGGATTAAGCCATTTGTTTTGAAATCCGTTCTACTGGGTGTTAAAGTAAATTTTTTTTGTCACTTCTCTATCCACTGGAAAAAAAAATCATCGAAAAATATAGATGTATATGAATATTTATCCTTTAGCCCTATTTATCTCTCTCTTCATTTTTTAATGATTCGTTTTCTCACCATCCCATTGTATAGAACATTGAACGCATATTTTTTTTGTAATTAAAATGAATCAGATGAACAACTCCATTTTTTCTCCGCCTCTACATAGATTTTTGTAGGGATTAGTGCAGGCATCTGTATAAAAGGACTTACCTGAATATTCGTTGTGAGTTTTTTTTACACATTAATCTATTTAATGGTAAATGTGTTAGTAATCTTTCTTGTAATTAAGGTAATATATTATATCGGTTGATTTAAATAGTTTTTAATTTAAAGTTCCATAGATCAAAAATTTTTAGAGGAAATTGGCACAAAAGTTTGTAATCAAGTTTAATTATCCTAAAGTGGTCAATAAGCTTATTTGATTGGAACTGTAGATTGTATACTTTAGATGATTACATTTTTAAATGATCTCATTCAAAATATATAATAAAAAACATGTTTGCTTGATTATATTGGTTTAGTTTTATATTTTACTAACTTAAAGTCTGTTTAGATAACACAGAATATCCCACGTAAAAGTAACTTGGCTCCTAACGTACGCTTATCGAAGTGTTCAAATTATAACTCCTGTATCAGTTGAGCTGCGCATAGAGGTGTACAGTATAGATTGTCAAGGCGATCATTTTAAGCATATTCTATAGTCAATTAGTACACACACATAAGTATTTCCCATGCTGCTTTGCACAGTTCTAGCACATGTGTTTGGGTTACTTTTATGTGGGACTGTGGGACACTCTGTATATGGTATATTAACTTGAGTAGATGAGTACACAATTTTGTAAAATATAATGGTTTTTAAAAATGTTATCAATATCACACACCCCTTAAATAATATTTGATCCTATTATCAAAACTCAGTTTTATAATATAACACCTTTAATAAAAGTATTCCAATTTTATAATTTGAAGATTAATAATCAGGCTTAAAGTAAAGCGTCAAAAATCATCCCATTTTCAAAATATGGGCAAACGTATCGTTAGTAATTTATAAAACACGAACGAAACATGTTCGGTGCATAGTAGTTAGAAGAATAAATAAGATATAACCCTAGTTAATATGGTATAAATATATGAATATATTTTTCAAAGTTTGTTTTACTTAGACTTACTTTTTTCCAAATATATTCCGAAATCGATCTTAAACTGTGATATTTATTTTTATATTTTGGTTACTTAAGTTACTGTATCTTAAGTGTACGGTACGAACATGTATATTTTAATATTGGAAACTACCTTTTGACATGAAACATTACTGTTATTTTTTTTATAATGTTTGATATATTTGGTCTGATAAATAATGCCCGCAGAAACATGACTATATATGGTAATAATTTAAGTAGCCTGGCTCCAAACGTACGCTTATCGAAGTGTTCAATTTATAACTCCTGTATCAGTTGAGCTTCGCATAGAGGTGTATAGTATAGATTGTCAAGGAGATCATTTTAAGCATATTCTATAGTCAATTAGTACACACACATCAGTATTTCCCATGCTGCTCTGCACGTTTCTAGCACATGTATGTGGGACTGTGGGACACTCTGTATAAGGTATATTAACTTGAGTAGATGAGTACAAAATTTTGTAAAATATAATTGTTTAAAAAAATGTTATCAATATCACACACCCCTTAAATAATATATGATCCTATTATCAACACTCAGTTTTATAATATAACACCTTTAACAAAAGCATTCCAATTTTATAATTTGAAGATTAATAATTAGGCTTAAAGTAAATCGTCAAAAATCATCCCATTTTCAAATTATGGGCAAAGGTATCGTTAGTAATTTAGAAAACACGAACGAAAAAGGTTCGGTGCATAGTAGTTAGGATAATAAATAAGAATATAACCATAGTAAATATGGTATAAATATATGAATAGATTTTTTTAATTGTTTTATTTAGACTCACTTTTTTCCAAATATATTCCGAAATCAATCCTAAACTGGGATATTTATTTTTATATTTTGGTTACTTATGTTACTGTATTTTAAGTGTACGGTACGAACATGTATATTTTAATATTGGAAAATACCTTTTGACATGAAACTTTACTGTTATTTTTTTATAATGGTCGATATATTTGTTCTGATAAATAATGCCTGCAGAAACAGGGCTGTATATGATAATAATTTCCTTAAAAGTGTTTTATGTTTGCTCCAGGTTTTGTTTAAATTGAAGGTAGAGATAATTTAAAAAATCCCGATCCATTTTTAAATTTGTTTAATAACTTGGGCCATTTATTTTTTAATTAAATCACACACATTCATTTGTTTAGCAATATATAATTGTAACTTCAGATATTATTTTTATACCTAAAAAAGTTGGAAAAAAACCTCCACTAGCACACAATAAATTTAAAAATTTTACAAGAAACATTTTTTATTTTTCATTAAATTACAATACTTGGCGTGTTTAGGAAATCGTTATCATTTCAATTATTTGCTATGCTAAATTATTCAATTTTACAATAGTGTTATTTAAATTTATACAAAAAACCTATGTGCATGTGTGCTTATATGAGGGAGCTACTGAAAAGAAGTAATTTAAGCAAGAGTGAACTTGAAGTGACCCAACTTTACAAAATTGCCCATTTAGACCTTGTTCCCGAACCATCAGGCGATATTAATCTCAGTCTAGTTTCAAAATCGGTGCAATTCAGCACACCTGGTTCAGCTTCCCAAAGGGCAAGATTGCCCGCCTTTCCTCCCCCCCTCCCCCCTTCTTTCTTCTTGCCCTTATACTCATATTCTGGCACCTTAACCCCTCTCCCTCTTTCCCACCGAAGACTTCAACGCTAAGCCTAAAATCTCAACAGCCACACGGGAAACACCATTTAAATTTCAATATTTTCACCCTCCACCCCTCCAAAGCCCATTTACTCGCCAAACTCACTCCGGTGCGAAGAAGAACTGTACCTCACGGGACCGATTTGAAAACACTTGCATGGCCTATACAATCTGTGATCTGAGAGACAGAGGAAATAGGGTGGGGTGTGAGGGATTTAATAAAAAAACATCAAAAACTTACCCTAAAATTTCATAAAATTATATTAAATGAATAATTTCATCTAGTTCCTCAAACGAAAATCCCAGTTGTATATATTAATATCTATCTATATAATAAAATTCATGAGTTGTTTGATTTTTTGTCTGTTCAGAGTTTTTCTCAAAATTCTTGATAAGGTACAAAACTTTAACGCTGCACACTGGTTATAACAAGACTCGACTTTTAATGACATTTTAATTATTTTTTATTTTGTGCTAGTCATAATATTATGCTCATAATTACATAAAATCTGTTCATTATCCCTTTGTTGTAGAAATGTACAATTTAAAGGTCATTTTTTTCATTTTGTAATTTAAGATAATATGAGTCATTTTTAGGCATTCATGTGTGAATAAGTGTAATTTTAAATATGCTCGATATTTGATAAATGCATAGGTTTTTTTTCAACACCCATTTGTCGGAATAAGAAGATAATGTGTTAAATGAACTTTGTATCCTATTTGCTTATATGGTTATAGAATACATATCCCTTGTGATACACTTTAATTAATCTGGAGTGTTGCATTGGGAGGGGATCACAATTACTTCTGAAGCAGATGTTAATTTATAAATAAGTGTCATATTTATCAGAATGCAGTTAATTGTTAAAATCTTTTCATTGCATTCTAAATTTGTAAAGTGTGTTGTTTAATTTAGCCATAAATATTTATATTTATATTAATATATTAGGTGATATTTTGAAAATTCTAAATTTTTTAACTTTAGGGTAATTATATAAGCATTGTTTTTATTAATTTTAAGTGATAAAAATCTGGGTCTCCTGATTAATTTAGTGTTGCCCATTTATTAAGAGTTTTTGTTCATATTTTTAGGTCATTTTTTGAAAATAATAATTTTGGAAATTTTAGTCCATTTCATAGATAATATGATAATTCATTTTATGTAGCTAATCAAAAACCAGGTATTGTTATTTGATTTAGTCTTGTACATTTATTAAGTGTTTTGTTCATATTTTTAGGTCTTTTTTGAAAACTAAAAATATTTTTTATTTTGTGTAGTGAATTTATTTATGCAGAGTGGTTGCCCCAGATAGAGTTCGGCCTCCAGCGATCACGTGCCTGGAGCTATAATTATAGCTTTAGACTATGGAGTGTGCAATATTTATGAAAAAAGTCCTAAACTTTAAAACAAATAAATTTCGATAGCCTTGGAGTGTCATGGACACAAATAAAGTCTATCACCTGTCTTGAAAATTTGTTAAAAATATTTATAAACAACAGGGAAAATACTTCGCGCAATATAGGACACTGGGACTGCCAAATATAGGCCTAGCTGCCCCACCCCATATATATATATATATATATATATATAAAGCGTGCTAACTCATTGAGGTAGCAGTTTCGGGTTCAACTCACCGTACCGATGGAAAATGTATAATTGGTCAAATTTGGTTTTCACTATTAAATTAAATTCTGAGGGACAGGGTGGTGTTTATGTTTGATGATTAGCTCAGTTTTAAGGTCATATAATGATATTGACCAAAAACGTAACTGTAACTACCTAAAAATAATATTACTTTTTTATGTATACTAGTTTTAAGGCAACATATAAACTTTTAAAACACAAAATTATATATTAAAATGTTTTTTAACTTGCATCTTATAAATATTAATGAATGATGTGTATCATATATCAGTTAAAAATGAATCAAAATAAAATTACAATTTTTCCAGAAGTAGCAAGAACATTTAAAAATAATTGTTTTGTTCAAAAACTACCTTGATTTTGATTAGATTTAACTCATTTATAAAGCCCAAGTTGACAAGTAGTGTGTCGTAGATCACATGCCCGTAAGTAATAATATGACACTTAAGTGATTAACTTTTCATTTCACAAAACACCAACTAATCTAGTATATTTTCGGTATTTATATTTAAAAGTTCTTTTTTAAATATTCATACCATATTCATGCACAATTTTAATAATAGCATACATATAAAATTAAAGAACCTTTACTCAAATAAAAAAAAACATAATAATACTAAATATCCTAAAATAAATTAGTTAATTTTATTTCAATTCCAATTAATTAGAGATCAATATAATAGCATTGAACGGAAATACTTATTCATGTAGACATACAAATGAAAAGTAAAAGCCTTTTAAATAAAAAACTCAAAAGAGTTTGTCTTGTCCTGTATAGTTAAATAACTGAACCTGCTCCTGTAAACAAGTCACAACCACGCAATCAACTTTTTTTTCCCCCCTCAGACCGGCTTTACGTGGTTTCATGTTAAATACAAACGTGTAGCCCCTTTCAATTATACACCTCTATTGCGCCAAACCCAGGGGGTACAGCTTTTATACATACTCATTTCTAATTGCTTGCTTGTACATGAGTGTTGGCGGATAAAAAAGCTGAAAATACGTCCAGAGCTAGGAGGGGTAGGGGATCGATGCATAGAGCGGCGTTTTTTATTTATTTTTTATTAATACACTCAACGTGAGAGTTGTTAACGGCTTAAGGGGGGAGTGGGAGCGGCGAGCTAAGGGCAATGTAATTATAATTTTTAAAGTAAACTTTTTTTTTGCCAAAATAAATAAAATATTTATCGAGTAGAAACATAATGATTCATTTTATTCACATGGTGATATCAACAACTGTTGAATATTTGTTATGAGCATAGCGACATCAGATGACAAAACTTTTTAAACGAAGAGAAATCTTGTCACTAATGACAGGGCACCTTTTAAAGATATTCAACAACCTTTGATATCACCATGTGAAGAAAAAGAAGCTCTATGTTTCTACTGAAGCAACATTTTAATTATTTTGAGCAAAAAAAAAAAGTTTTCTTACAAAAACTTCAAATACTATTTCGCATTCCTTACATACCCACCTTAATCTAAGTGGTAGTGTTTGTAATATGGAATTAACCCGTTTGGTTATCAAGGACTTGTTCTTAAAAGGATTTGTTGAGAGGGTATATTATAAGATATGCACCCTCATTAGCCTGGAAAGAGGGTGAGAAAATTACAATGGAAGATTTAACAAAAAAAACTCGAATCTAGAGCTACCAGTCACAGAGAATAGAAATTTAACTGCGAGAATGACGCCTTAGACCAAATGACTAGACGATGAGTGTATCAGTGTTCGGGAGGAGGAAAGTAGGAAGGGTGAAAACCCGTCCACTCCCTCTACCCCTCAAACCCTCTGAGAAACCTTGCCATGATTTAAACCCCAAACTTCCTGGTAACAGTGGCTTTGTGAAATATGAATCTAGCTGCTCAACCACCTCAACCATTGGTATGTGTATATTGTGTAAATATTGTATTAAGAAATCAAAAAATCATTTAAATTGCTTCAATTGAGAGAGAGACTAGTGGTTGATTCCTGAGTGGGTGCAGTTAGGAAAATAATGTTCATAATATGTGCTATAATACTGTATTTAAAATAATTCTAAGATACTCCCTTAAGTTTCACCTTTTTCATTCAAAAAAAAACCTAAATGTTCTTAATAATTAATAACCTGCGCAATATCACAAAAGGTATAAAAGATGTGAATTTAAAAAATAGAAAATCTGTATTAAAAACTAAGAGAGAATAAAAGGAGGCTGATATTTGAGACAAGACATAATGATTGATATGAGGAGAAGACACCTTTAAAATTACAAACAGAAAAAAAAGTACAAAATTAATGGATCATCTGTCTAACGACCGGACAATATAAAAGACATAAGAAGGTCAAAATATGTTGTAGAAAAAATAAAAACTTTTAAAGAGAGTAAAAATAAACTAAATAGATTGGGAGAGAAACTGAAATAAAGGGCGTATGGAATGAAAAGAGGGCTTACACAAATTAATTATTTATCGAAGGTAGGTCCTCCTAGAGGTTAGGCGCATATTCAAACACTGTTTACGGACTCAAGGCTCCAGATGTTTTTATTTAAAAAAATATACTGATATTTTAAAACTATTCTCAAATCAAACCAAATAGCCGCCCCCCCCTCCCCCCAAACCAATACTTGTAATAATTCATAACACTTTTCTACGTCTCTTCCTCTACTATAAATTAAAACATGGTCTTGTTCGTACGTATGCGACCATTATTTTCTAATGTCCTTTTTAATTATTGAAAAAAAAAACTATAATCGACAACGGTCATAACGATTTATTCACCTTAAAACAGGGATTTATATTTCTTTTCTGTTATCGAACAAAAAAAAATTACTCGGTTCAACACCTGACCCTTTGTTTATTTAATGGGGAAAGAGGGTATGGGCGTATGAGTGTCGGGATAAAAGAACGTCAATTATTTTCTAAAGCAAACACACAGCTATAAAAGTGATATAAAAAAAACAGCGTCAGTATGAATTTGAAATATACCTCTAAACACATCGATATTGATGAATAGTACAGAACTGAGTGATGGTGATGAGAACAATATTTAATAATAACGATGTCAGAGTGGCGGACATATTGTTTCACTAGTTAATTTTCTGCATACCCGGCCCCTTAGTATAGTAGTCAGCATACATGGCTAAAAACCTGATCTAGCTATTCTTTTCAGAGGGTGACCTGGTGGTCTAGGAGTAAGGTGTCTTTGCTGGGGTCCGGGGTTCAATCCTCGGTCCCGACACAAATTTATATGACTGACAAACCCTTCCTTCACCTCTGACAAGACGTGTATTAATCACAAATTGTGAGTGTGGGGACTGCCAGGCCTCCACCATGGTTCGGATCCCACGTTAAACTGTAGGTCCTCCATTTCATCTCACAGTTACCCTACCATCACACATTACCGTAAGTGCGTATAACTCGAATGGTTAGTAAAACGCGGTAATAATAATAATAATAATAATCTGTTCGGGTACCATCGGTGATTACCCGAAAGAGGAATTATCTCCAAGGTCCCCAGGGTTGGGTTGGTTATATTTAAGTTAGATTTGAGAGTTTCTACTGTTTCCACATAACCATCTCCTCATCTCATCGGGACATGGAAATTGCTTCCACGAAAAGAATGAAACAACAGTTTATTTGGGCGTCTTTAGCTAACTATCCATTAGTCATTATTATATGCAAACAATACTCTAATTTTGTTTATATTCGTATCTTACTATCTGTTCACACATATACAAAAATTCTAATAGGTTAGCGATGAAGGACGAATTTTAAAGGTAATCTATACGCATTTTCGTGCAATGAGAGGGAAAAACCATTCATCAAAAACCATCCTTAATACACCCGACCAGAATTATAACCCCAATCTCCCTATCATCGGTAATGTAGTCTATTGTGTTGGTGACGCCTTGTGCCATTCAGCTACCAAAGTGGATTTAAGTAATATAGTTTGCTGTTAGGTCATGTAAGAAACATGTTTAATTATTAATTCTACACGAGTATAATTACTAAATTACTAATCTTACTTTATTTTAACTGTATCTCAACCCCTTGAAGAGATAAGCATTTTGATCGTAAAAAAAAATCTAAATCAATATTTAGATAAATATCGACGTTTCATGACCCCTTGGAATCGAAAGGGTTTTTTCGAAATGCCGTATGTCTATTTGTCTTTTTATGTCTCGACCTAGAGCCAAAACAGTTTTACCAATCGGGCTATAACGTGGTATCTAGATTTTCATGAGGTTCCTCCTCAGAGTTTTTTGAATAACATATCTAACTCTAAAATGAAGGGTAGTTTACTGAAGGTAAAAAGAGAAAGAATCGATTTTATCAAAATCCGCTCTAACAATTTTGATTAAATTTTGTATCTAGACATTGTTTAACTTTACTAAAATAAAGGGCATATCTCACTTTCCCATGAAAATGAATTTGAATACATCGCATAAATTTCCAATTTTTGTCATAATTTCGCATATATTTGAGATACGAATAAATCTTCATATTAAAGATGTTATACTTTTAAATACAGAACTATTTTTGTGATTTGAAATATATTCTTATACAACCATTAATTTCTAAGCTATACATTTTACATTTTTTACATATATTTTTTATGGAGTACTTTGGAATATGAAATATTGTTATCCTCTTTGGTGCACAAAGATGCTCCTCTTAACTCAATGTCCCTGTAACATTGTATATTATTTCGTGTATGCACTTTGTTGTAGTGTTTCTGCTGTAACGGGTTAGAAGCCTTTAACCCTTCACAATATTGAATTATACATATATCCACTGTTCTTAAATATATTTCCTATAAAACACCAACAATATGTTTCAACTTACCATGATCCCAGCTTATGTGCACAAAATTTTTTGGTTACATGTACCAATTTACGAAAACTCCCAAGCTAATGGCATGCTCAAGTGGTCAATTCAATAGAGCCTACATCTTCAAGTTTGGTTGAAAGAGAGAGAGAGCAGGTCTCACGCAAGCGCTTAGAGCTCCCTGCCACAGCCAACTAGTCCGGCCACGAGATGTAAACGTCATGGCATCGACTCCCTCTTATGTATTAAACTGCAATGACGCAAGGGGATTTTCCCTTCCTCGCCTCTCCTTCTTTCTCAATTGTGATCATATATATTTGTATGTTCAGCCCACAAAGCTTGTACTTGTTATTCACTCAAGAACCGAATAAGTCACGCTGCTATGTTAGACAATATTCACCCGCCACCCTAAGTTTGACGGATGTCCGTGAGGATGGTTTCGATGGTCTCGCCAAAAAGGTGAAGAATATCCGTATGGAAGTGATAAATCTCCTTCAAAGAAAGCTATGATGGTTTAACGTTTGCCGAATCTTATTAAAATATGTTTTAAATTTTGTTCTGTTGACCGAAAAGATCCTTGCCTGTCTATTTAGTTATATTAATTTGATATTATTATTATTATTATTATTAGCACCACGTCTTACTACCCGTTCTGGTTACACGCACTTACGCTAATGTGTAATGGTAGGGTGTTTGTGAGATTAAAATGGAGGACCTACAGTTTAACGTGGAATCCGAACCACGGTGAAGGCCTGGCATTCCCCACATTCACAAGATGTATTAATTTAATAATTTAACTATACTAGGAATAGCTTAATCAATCAGGATATTGCTTCATGTTGCGTGTATGTGAATTATATTTGTGTATGAAACTCAACTTAATTATTTGCACAAGGACGTCTATAAACAGCCTGTGTCCTTAATTCCAGTATGTATGTTTATCTAGTATCTTAATTTATAGACATGAGTGTCCTAATGTATTATATTATTCCCAGTGGCTGTTCAGGTCTATAGAACATGGTTTAATTACAAAATGGTTCTAGAATTATCAATACAAAATGTATTTGAGCATCATTCTGATAGCAGGGTCCTTCATTCTATTGTTTCGCGCCCTCAGTGCTGAGACTGTGTTTAGGTGAATTTGTCCACCTTGTATTTTCTTGACACTTCGGCATTCGAATGTGCTAGTATATTTATTGGTCTTTGGTAATATGCATGGCTAAGGCATTCTTAATTGGGATTATGCTACTTAATTGTCACTTAAAACAGATTTAATGAGCAGGGAGTGCCATCTGTGAATGAACATTCAATTTAATTGTAGATTTCCTCAACCTTTAAAGCTTATTGGTGGCACAGAATATATATTTCTACTACAGGCCTATTAAGTAGGTGTGTGTGTATATATATAACTATTAGCTTGATATGTTCTATGTTTTTTTAACAGTGTCCCTTCCAGCGTCTCATTCAGTAGACGCTTGCTACAAGGTCTATTCTTTGTTATATAAACTAAAACTAACTTACGGTGTGGTTATGAAACTTACACTGTCAATTTTAACAGTATTTAAAAAAATCATTTAAATTGACTTATTCTATAGGCCTATGTATTTCCATATTTCCTCACCCAATTCACTACATTATGTGTATGTTGAACGGTATGACGTCTTGATATGTTGTGGTAGTGTGAGCTTGTTTTATAGAACACCAGGGAACACGTACCGCGTTCACCCTTTATCACATTACAGGACTAAGAGTGAGCGTGTGTGTGTTTGTGTGTGTCACTGCAACACTGTATATTATTTAGTTCCGCAAACCTTACGTGTTTTTAATATATGTCTCTATTTTAATTTTAAAGAGAGAGAAAGTTTTTGTGGTACACCCTTCCATTTATTTTTATTTGGATACTTAGCATGCACCCTTTAAACCAATTGTTTGTATCAGTACATGGTTTACAAACAAACTTTATTAAAAAAATAGATACAAAATTCAGTACTTTGGTTCATATTAAGTTGTTTAGGGGAGGAGAAAAACAAAGTGGAAACTCAATTTTAAAATCCACTCCCAACTCACCCAGTCTAGATTCTAACCCAAACCTCCTCCACAATCTTATAACAAGTGCAATATTCTTTAATTTGAAAAATAACACCTGGACACGGGAATCAAACCCGGATGTCTAGGTCTAATTTTTTAGTTTAACTAATATGATATTGAAATGCAGCTATAAATGTAATTAACAAGTATAATAGGGTGGCTATTTAATCCACTAAGTTACATAAGATAAAGTTGCTCCACGTCAAGTTAGCTATGGTCAGGCACCTTAACTTAATTGGTATCATGTCAGACTTCTGAGCTAAGGTTTGCGGATTCAATATCTCTAAAATTGTCGTAAAATCTATAGTTTGTAAAATATGGGCTTCTCCTTTAACGATGATAAATTGACTGCTGGGTGGTGGATGTTGCTTTTGTCCTGGATTTAAATTAGTGTATAAGCCGTGAGCTGATCAAATTAGTCGGTTCAGAAAATGCAAGTTAAATACATCAAATAAAATAGACTGTATCATACTAAGTTAAGCCAAAAAAAAAGCTAATTCTTACAATCCTAATCCACGATAAATTATATCAGACTATAATAAGTAATTATGAAATTTTTTTGATAAGAATTAACTTTAAGTAAGCAGACATAACATTGGTAATAAGAAGAAAAAGAATTGGAAGAAAAATTATTGGTTGAGACTTTTGTTCAGAGGATAAGATAATTATAGAACAGATATAGTACCTAGGAAGGCCAGAGGGAAGAAGGCCATTGGGGAGAACAAAGATCAGATGGAGTAGTGGAGTGAGGAGTGACCTTGGAGCAATGTATGTAGATGAGACTACCACTGTTGACAAGAAAACGTGGGAGAGGCTGAAGAGTGAGGCTATAAATCGACTGTGACTCAAATGGCCAAATAAGTGAGGTAAAATTAAGTAATTAGCTTAAGTTAGACTTATTTAAGTCAAAGTATGTTCAAGTTAAATAAATTTAAACCCCATAAGCTTTAGTAGTTTAAGTTAATGTGTTATATATTAGATTAATCACGTACACTATGTATGAATTCGTAGAGTTGTAAGGAAATAAATTCAAGAGAAATAAAATTATAAAGCTACCTCACGAGGGTAGGTAGAGAAAGGGATGATGGATTTTTCTTAATTTGAATGTTCTAGTGTCACTACTAGCTATATAATCTAAAAAACGGGGCTCAAAGGAAAGATAATTAGAAACTGTGGCAACATTTAATCAAAGAGAGGATAGGAAATCAAAATGCGGAAAAAATAATAGCCTGTCCATAATGATTTCCAACCCCCTAGAACCAGAGGAGCCTTACTACGCATTAAGACGATATTGTCGGTAAAAGGGGG
>CABFOW010003074.1:0-43534 GCA_902141385.1 Timema californicum | reverse complement strand
CCCCCCCCACGCTGCCCGTTACACACTGGTATAAGAATTATATAAAGATATTTAAAAAATGTCTAAAAATTATAGAAAAATGTTAAGGGTGGACAACCCTTATCACTAAGGGGTATGAAAAATAGATGTTGGCCGATTCTCAGACCTACTCAATATGCTCACAAAATTTCATGAGAATCGGTCAAGCCGTTTCGGAGGAGTACGGGAACGAACATTGTGACACGAGAATTTTATATATAAGACGAGAATTTTATATATAAGATATATATGTAAGTTTTTTGTTGTATTTTTTGTGGAGGTCCCTATGAAGTACGAATTTTTATTTAGTGTTGTTTGGGGCGGTAAATATTACAAATGTAGTTGTCAAACCTTTTTATATGTTTTTTTAGGGGGTTGAAATCAATCTCAAATCCAAGGGGTAATCTTTAGACTTTAGTAACAATAAGAACATTACGTAATTCTTAACATGATGACGTGTAGGCTTTACTTACAATATTTTTTATGCAGAAGTGAGGACTATTGTTCATTTGATGGCCACCTGATCTAAGGCGTTACTTTAGTTTTGGGTTTTTTGCTGATGACGGAGTGTTTGGGGTTCTAATCCCAGTCAGGTGTACTGAATGTATTGTTTCCTAAGGGTTTTTTTACACTCTCCCTTTACGCAAATTTGGGTAAATCTAATTTAAATTCAATATTCTCTATTCCTAACACACTATTATTATTATTATTATTATTATTATTATTATTTAGCACCACGTCTTACTACCCATTCGGGTTATACACCTACGTACTAATTACAATATTGGGTTGGGAATTGCAAAGGTTGAATTTAGAGGAAGTAAACCTGCATTTGTTTGGAAGGAGAGTGGAAAATAATTTAGAAAAAACACCCCCATCTCAACCGACTAAGATTCGAACCTTGATCTCCCTGTCCTCGGCAGTCTAGCTCAACACGACAGCAAGCGTGTTAGCTAGCTATACCACCGATGGTCATTATTATTAAATACGTGTATAACCTGAAATGTAGCAAAACGCAGTGCTTTAAGAAACTAAGGCGTGTAACGTGATAAAAAAAACAATATTTTTCAAAAATGTTTTTTTTATAAACTTGATCGTTTGACCAAACTATACATTCTCACTTTAAGTTTCAGATGGATTGAACACGATTAAATGGTTTTAGGGATGAAATAGTGTCCCGTCACCCTAGTGGGGGGCATTGCAAGTGACCGATATCTCCCTCTTCCCCTTCTCTACACAAGTGAATCAACAATGACTGCAGCAAGAACTACCTACCGTCCGTGATATAAAAACCACTGGCCCGTTAGAAGCTATGAACTCCCATCGAACACCTATAAATTCTCGTTAAATGGTCTGTAGAGGGGTAGCGTTTTAACTCCGCACATAAAACGACGCCGAGATGTGTGTTTGAACAAGGCGCTGCGGGGGTGGGTGTAGAGGGGGGTAGCTAGATTCTATCCACTGATAATATTTTTATGACGTTCTGATCCCTCCCATAGTGTGTAGGTATCAGTTAGTGTCTCGGCTGGTTACAAATACAGTAGGTCTTAGAATTGAGAGTTTAATTGTTTCCTCGAGTAATGCCTAAATACAGTGTATTTATGATATTTGTTTTCGTTTCAATGAAAATATAAAAACTTTGGTTAAAATGAGACTTTATCCTATCGAGTAACTACATAAATATAAAACAAACAAAAAGGCAGTAACACTTATCAGTTTTGCATCAGTTTACTAGGAACTTCTTATGTTTTGGGTTGCGACATGTAGATGGTGTTTCTAGACATATGTTGAAGTACTGGAACCACGTATCTATGAATCACCGTGTAGGTCTGAATAATTAATTCACTTACTTTAAGGAAGCACTAGTTGTATGTTCAATGATGGAATAATAGGGATACGAGTTACTACCCGCTCTGGATATCAACATTTATTTACGCCAATTGGATTAGAGATGAGGAAGGTAGAATTTAGAGATAACATGCCCACATTTTAGGGAAATAAAAGTGAGAAACCATTTATTTAAATAAACCCCTAGTACATTCATCGGGGGTTTGAACACGGATCTTATGGTCATCGGAAAATGAGACTAGATGAGCC
Organism: Timema californicum; assembly: GCA_902141385.1. NCBI lineage: Eukaryota > Metazoa > Arthropoda > Insecta > Phasmatodea > Timematidae > Timema > Timema californicum. Next base: position 41,419 of record CABFOW010003074.1, on the reverse strand, counting down.
TGGCTTTAGTCCACATACTAACCGATGTGGGTGACAGGGAGTCAGATGCAGTTCAAACACACGTAGCGAGCTACCTACTCTTTTGACGGTTCTAACGGGATGAAATTAAAGCATGATAATGATGGTTAATCATAATGGTACGCTAGCACATGGGATCTCATTAAACACATTTTAAGTCGGGAGTGTATGGAACGCAAGTAAGGGAAGTGTTTTTTTTAGTGTTTGTAGAAAAACAATTATTTTTGGCAAAAATAGATAAAATATCTCTTCAGTAGAAACCGAGTTTAATTTTCTTCTCGTGCAAACTTCAACATTTGAATATCTGTCAAGAGTGTAATGGAATTTAATGACAAATTTGTCTCTTCATTTAAAAAGTTTTCCATCTTAAACTGATATGCTCATCACGGATATTATATTCAACAACTGTTGAAATTACAACGTTAAGAAAACTAAATTCCAATATTTCTACTAGATTAATATTTGATCTATCATTAACATCATTATCATCGTCAGGTGTAATTGTACCTCTTGGCAGGTGCAGTCATGATACTCCCCAAAGTCTCTCTATCCAGGTGTTTTGGTATCGTCCTCCAACCTTGATTGAATCCAGCATCTGGTATCTTCTTCTTCCACTTCCTCTATTCCCATTTATCATTCCTTCAATTGCAGTCTTCAGCAAGCATTCCTTTCTCATCCAATTTCCTAGCCAATTCATCTTTCTTTCCTTGATGTTTTGTATCATTTGTCTCTCTACTTCAATTCTCCTCAGAAATTCCTCATTTCTAATTCTTTCTTATCGGCTTACTCTTTCCATTCTTCTCCAAATACACACTTCCAGAAATTATATCCTTCTTTCTGCACCATACAACATAGCTTTTTGCTATTTTCTTTTCTCTATTCTTTATTCAGCGGCAAGCATTTTAAGTTCCTCTTCTTATTAAATCATTTTTTCGTCATAACTATTCTCGCTATTATTTCCATTTAACAGTGCATTTGTTTTAATTTGGCCAAAACAATGTTTTGCCATAAAAATTAGAGAAAATCCTTCCCTCTACTCGCACTTCCTCCTTAAACGAGCCGATGACCTTAAAATATACCAATTCATCTTTTTACTCGGCCTGTATGTTTTTTCAAGGGGGGCACGAACTCACACCACTATACGAAAACATGTTTTAACTGTACCAATAAATATTCCTTTAGCCCCTCTACACCCAAGGATCCTTAACCCGAAATACCACAGAATGCTAGACTTCTTGTAATTAAAATGTTCTCGTATTTTGTTCTGTTTTTAACTCTTGTTCCATCGTTTTTCAAGCCATGAAAGAAGGGGCGGTGGTTTTGTTTTAAGTTATTTGCTCCCGACGAGCAGACTGCGGTCGATAAGAGGGGGGAAAACAAAACGATGCGCAAGGTATATATATTGTCACATTATCTCGAGGGGGATGAATACCACGTGTAAGGTTTTTGTTGTTCAATAGCAAAAGAAAGAAAAACCTTTACCTTTTCTCTATTGGGAATTATGGAGTTAGCTGTTTAATTAAAAGCAAACATTGAGGTGTGAATTGAGATTTGTTATTTATTTGATACTTAATATGATTAGTTCATGATAGATTTTTTTTTTCTGATATTTGAAAAAGTTACTTTAAAAATAACAAGAGGGTTTCAGTTTTTTTTCCTAAATACCATTTCTTAAATTATAACCTTAATTTTTTTTATTTTCGATTTCGTTTTCTTGCCACTCATATTTACAATCCTTTTACGGGTATCCAATGTCAAATTAAGAATATTATTTATTTATACCGAATAATAAACCGCAATGTTCTTTAAATAAACAACTGAAAAAAAGATTAAGCAAAATTAACTTTAAGCTAAGCAACCATGTTTAATTTGTGAAATTTAGCAGAAACACAGACATCATGGTGATTAATTAGCACTTAACAGGTGATTTAACTACCTAGCTTAATATATCTCTGATGAGTAGGCCTAATGAGATGCAGTGTACTAAAAAAAAGTTTATAAATATAATATAATTTGCTAGGGAAGAGCATGCAGACACCCAATAGTTTAGATACAATATCAATAATTCCAGTACCAACCTAGGTGGTAAAAATGGCCTGAGGCAAGGGTCAGCAATTAATATATCACGAACGACCGGTCGAGCTCACAGCAATTTTAAATCGATTGCGTAAGAAAACAATAACGTCATTAAAAGTCGATTTTAGGGTCATTTAAACTCACAACTATACCAAGTACTTTCAAATAATATTTAAGTGTGACCCAAAATGAACTTGATCGGTCATAATTGGTAGTGTTATAAGAAATTAAAAAAAAATTAATATGAACATTAAGATTGAATTTATTTTATAAAGGTGGTGACAAAAGGATTTGAGGAAAGATTGAATAAATATATCATGTATAGATAAAAAATAATTGTAGAATGGATAAACTATGTGTGAACGCAGGTCCTATGAGCAGTTTATAAGTACACCAAGTCGTATGAAAATGAATGTTGCCGAATCCTGATTTAGGACATCGCTTTCACTAGGGACTCGTTTGCCAATTACTAGAATCTCGGTGTTTTAGTCATATCTAGGTGTAATGAGGAGAGTGTTTTTATATTTAATGTTCTACTACTCTCCCTTTAATTAAATTCGTTTACATTCCCTCTGAAGTCTACTATTTTCTTATCCATCTCATTTATGTAAATATGTGGCCTAAACAAACAGGCAGTAAGAAACGGTTCACACACACAAAAGTTAAATAATATTTATTTTTAGCATCATTATTACTAACCGTTCAGGCTATACGCCTAATTACTAATTACGCTAATGTGTTAAAAATGAGTACGGGTGAATTTATATGACGCACACAAATTGATGTGGAGGGAGAGGGAATAAAATTTAGGAAAAAAACAACCGTCAATACACCTGACCAGGATTCGAGCTCCAATATCCCCATCATTGGTAGTCCAAATCTATTGCGAAAGTGACGCCTAAGACAAATAGACTACAAAAGAAAGTATTAAACAATAGTAATGGTGTACTGGACTTAAGTTTTGTAGACCAAAAGTCTAACCAATTTTGCTGGTTCTATAGTAACTTACTCTTCGTCTATTTTTAAGAAAACCATTTATCCATCTTTAGTAGGGGGATAGATGTGTTAGCAAACAAACCAGTGAAATGTTTAAACTTTCGTCTTATTGGGATTTGTATTTGAAAACAATGAGGTAAATTGTATGCTATCGTAATGTAAAGAAATGTCAAATTTTCTACTAAGTAAAAATAGTTCACCCAATATTTTATATGTAGTCTATGTTTTAGAGAAACCTTAATTTAAAAATTCATGTCATGCAAAATAGCATTTCATAAAAATCGTAGACATGAACTCATTTCTGGTAGGAAAACATACACACTAAAATTAACAGATTTAATTTTAACTATGCATCGCCAAGTAAAACACGTACATATAAAATAAAAATTTAAAATGGAAAACAAGAAAAAAGATTATGGGTCAGAGCACTAAACATTATTAATTCAAAGCTTTTGATATTTTAAATATTAATTAGTACTACTAGAATGTAAAATATCTCTCTTATACATGTCTGAATTTATTTTAATAATATATACCCAATATAATTATAATGTTCATTAAGGTGTGTAAATGTGGGAAAGACCTGCAGTGAAAATGTAAGACACTAGAACCGTGCTCAAGTTATTAACTAGCAGAGCCAATAGGAAGAGACCATTGGGACAAATGGGAGGATAATATTAGAATGGACCTTAAAGTGATGGGGTAGGCCTATTATGATGTGGGTAGGATAAACCAGCGCAAAATAGGGATAAGTGGCGTACTTTAAGTGTGACAATGGGCTTTCGAGTTCCTAATGCCATAAATTGAATAAGTAAGTAATGTTCAAATAGTGTACAAGAAAAAAAAAATGTTATAAATTTTGATAAACGATGTTTAATGTAGTTTTGATTTTGAAAAGTATATGTGGAACTTAAAAGTGATATTTATAAAAAAATGGGTGTCTATTTTATTTTACCGTAATACTTGTTTCATGCAAGTTTTATAAATATTAAGTATATATTTTTACTATAGGTATACTCTTAAAAATGTATTAGCCAATTAATCAAAGGTAATCAAGTCGATGAAATGTATAAATATATATATATGTGTGTGTGCCTCGATGATCTTGGTGTAAGGTACTCGCCTCACGACCTGAGATTCGTAGGTTCAAACTCAACCAGGGTCGACGGATTTCTCTTGAGCGATAAAAATCCGTAGCATAACTTCCTTCGGAGGTAGTGTAAGGCCATCGATCCCGTGACGAGTTTGGCATGTAAAATAACCCTGAAAGTTATGTGAATATACCTTTTGATCTCACCCATAGAAATTACCGTGTGATGACACAATCATTCAGTTCAGAAAGTGCACGTTAAATAACTTAAATAAATAAAGATACAAATGAATATTTTTTACGGAACTATTGAAACCATAGCTAGTATGCATGCTAAGATTCGGTGCGGCCAACATTTTTTAATTTCTCCCGCTATTACTAGAACAAACTCATCACAATGATTCCTATCCTTATTTTGATATGGTTAAAAAAATTCAACAGTTTTAAGATATTCATAACTTCACGTTTTATGTTGAAGATTGTAGTGTCTGATTGACATAGACAACGTAAAATAACTTTGTAACTACTGGACCTAAAATAAAATATCTACTTATCTATACCCTTTAAATTTAACACAAAATATTAATACACAAATAAAAAATATCCAGTTTTCATTGGGCTGGCGTTTCATAAAACATACGTCACCTTCACGCCGCCCCCAAAAAATATATAACATTTTATTGGTATTGATTAGGATTCAATATATCAAAAGTGACAGTGGTAGATAATATAACTTTGCGTATTAATACGTTAAAGTAGTTCTAATAACTATTATAACTGTCGGAAAAGGCCTTTCCTATGAAAATTGTACTGTACTAAGATATTAATAAAATTCACGTGTATAGATTGTTTGAGTAAAATAAGTGTGGGGGTAAGGGGGCAGAAATTGATTCTAGAAGGTGCTGAAGAAGTTATTAACGATCTGTATAAGGTGTTGGGGTCTGGTTGATTTGTATTAAGCGTAGGCCTGTTATCCAAGGTTAACTTAGTTTGTAGGTCCTTTGATGATATAATATGGGCGTTTATAAAAACCAAATTATTACTTACCATACACTTTAAACAACATGTTTTAATAAATGGAGATAATGAATTTGAAAGATTAATATTAATCAGTCTATATTACTTATTTCGTATGCCTATTTTTATTTTTTAGTAATACTGAAAGAACTTTTCTGTCTCGTCTTTCCACAAACTAAGTTAACGAGAAAAATAAATTTGTAGTCATATAAGGCTAGTAAACAATCCCAATATATATAAGGTTACCCCCATCGCATCTAGCCAATATTTGAATCCCGATCTCCCTGTCAACGGCAACCTAACTTACTATAAATATTTGCGGTCGATGTCAAAGGTAATAACGCAAATTGTACCATTTACGGGAAAGGAAAAATGGCATGTATGGGTATGTCTATTTTGATACAACCTCAAACATAGTTTTTCCATTTTTATAAAACTGAATATTCTTTCACCCATTACCTCCCTCCACCCCCCCAACCCCCATTTTTCTTCCTAAAAAAATAGAATGATGAACTTTTTTTTTACTTACGATAGAATACTCCCCTCCTTAACGTCGTCCCTTACCCTCCAACCCCCTCTTTTCACTCTCCAATATGTTTCCACGTTGTAGCACCTACAAACTTTCCAATGCGAAGAATACCATCTATGGAACCATATCTGTTCGGTAAAGCCCAAACGCCTCCTGGGGGGATTCCCAGGTGTTTCTGAAAAAGGCTTCAGGTCTTAGCCCCTACCCCTCTTCCCCCTGTACCTATAAACCCTTTCCAAAACCCCTCTACACCCTCTACACCATTTTTAGATATTACCATTCAATTCCGGAAGAAAAAAAAGTGCGGTGGAAAGGTGGTGGGGGGATATCGAGACCGGTTGCGTCTTTTCCTGTGCTACATATCGATATTGCTTTGTGTTTAGGAAAGGTTTTACGGCTGATCCACGGAAAGCAGGTTTTTCACAGGGTTGGACGTGAAGAGGTTTTATCTTCTTTTTTTCCCCACCTTCTCGTTGGCGGAATTGTGTTAAGGATAGAGGAAGATTCCGCGGATTAATATTTTGTTGAACACGGTACATCTTTCTCAATTTTAACTCTTACATTAGTTTCTTTCCTTGTTCCGCTATCTTTACACACACTTTCAAGCAAGTTGCATTTAAACATAATATGGTATAATCTTCTCAGGACTCGTGGTATCATTTTGATACCATGAGGTAATTTATATTTGGTAATACGGTATAATTGTTTTAATATCAATTAGAGAGGTACTTAATTTGTAACAGACCCGTCTCGGTGGCTACATGGTCTAAGGCGTCACTCTCGCAATATACTGGAATATAGGAGACAGGGGAATCAGGATTAAATTCCCAGCACTGAGGGTGATTTTTCCTCGATGTTTTTCCGTTCTTGCTTCACATATGTGCGGGTATCCCACTCAAAATTACACCCTCCTATTACCTAACACATCAGCGAAATTAGGACATAAGAGTATAACCTGATTAACTGTAAAACACTGTGATTTTTTTTAAAATAGCTAGCTTTCTACTTACACCATTAAATTCAATATATAGTTTAAAAATGTCTCTAAAATCAAAATGTTTTGGTATGAATTAACCTTGATTACAAATAAGATATAATTTTTGAGCACTCATTGTCTTTCCATAAGAACAAACATTTAATTAATTTTAAACTTGGCCAATCGTTTGATGAAAATTCTTTAATAGCGGATATAAATAATTTATATACTAAAAAGGACATAGTCTCAAAAATAGTTTCTGGTCAGATCATTACTTGGTTATTATTAAAGTGAAAAAATATGTGTGAAAAATATAGACCCTTTATATATATTTACTAAGAGAACACTAAAATATGACAAATAAAACAACTTTTATTAGAATTAAATGTATATCTAATATAAAGTAAAGAACATAAAAACGATTTTTATTTATTTTGTGAATATATAAAATATTTATGTAATTAAAAAACTAAATAGTACAACAATTCCAAACACACTTAATGTTTTTGCTTGATAAATTATGCCCTTTTATTCCATCATTTGGCAGTAGATATTATAATGAAGACAATAGCATAAAATAGGAATAAAAAAATAAAAAAAATCAATATGAGTATAATTATTATGGAATTAAATGATTGATTAAGTTAGGATAGTGGTGTATTTAATAAGTAGGTCTACATTACAAAACCTATTTAGAAGAGTTTTCTTAACAAATATGTTTTGTGAAGATATAATATCTTAAAGGTACTAAAACAGATATTTATAATAAATTATTTTCATTTTCAAGAATTCTTTGAAAGTATGGATTTATACTTTAAAATACTTTAAAAAATAATAATAATTGAGTGGTAGCATATTTAAGGACAAAGTTATTCCTTCACTTGGTGTATCAACTCATCAATTATGTTCAAATAATCCTACGCCTCATAATTTTAAAATAATATATTGTTTATCCTTATCAAGTAAATTCAATTTGATGTTCAGAAACTTTTCTAGTATAATATACACAAGATATTTATTTTCTAAAAAAACAAAAGCCATTCAGTTTTAATTTGAAATAAGATTTTGTCGTAAGTCTTTGCCACAACCCCGGAAGCAGAAAACTTTTTTTTCATCAATTAGTTTTATGATGGATTTCAACATAATTTTTCCTGTAAGTTAACATATGAGTCATGATTTTTATTTGACTTTATCTTAAGAATTATGTGAGAGCTATATTTCATTAATTATTGCCACTGTATTTGAAAATGTATGTTAACAAAACATCTAGGTTTAAGTAAGCAGTGGTAGTCTAGCATGATTCGATTCACTCGATGAACATTATTTTGACATTAAAAATAAATTTGATATAGGTATTAAAATCTGTCAATTCACAAAAGTACATTCAATCCTGTTTATTAAATTATGTTAAGATATATTCTAACATATTATAAAATAATAATATATTAAATACACCAATAAAATAAATAAATGCAATTCAAGTCTTAGTACTACATATTTTATTACAGTGTTTTATATTATAATGAACACTTTACCGTGGTCAATTATTTTGTATTTAATTTTCAATAAAGATGGAAATAACATATATATGTGCTGAAAATAGACCATTTGGAGTCTAGAGTGCTCAAGACAATTTGGCCTCTTTTTTCACATTTCATTATTTTATAATTGTCTCAAAAAATATACAATTGTTTTTCTTTATTGTTTCACCTTTCACTTTTTGCATTCGTATTAACAACCATTTAAAATAACTAATCTAAATACAGTGCTGAAGGAGGATGAATTCAGGGAAATGAACCAGGATTAATCTAAATAAAGAATTAAATATTTTCATTATCGAAGGGTTTTACACCGAGGGTGCATCATATCAAGTTTTTGGGTTGAAAAATCAAGGTTGCATCATATCAAGTATCTCGCAACGACCAGTTTCTATCGCCTCATCCTTTCAACTGATAACTCTTACACCAACTCTACCAACGTAAGCGTATATTCGCTTGACTTAAAGAGCTTATAAATAATTTAATACAGACTTATAAACCTACCGTATTTCATAAGATATCGTAACCGGCAGGGTTTACTGTACGGCTGATATAACAGCAATAAACCAGTAAGTCTGCATTTCATGTCTCGAGTGCCTGCAACGAGATTATTTACCTCACATAACAAATTTAAATCTCACTGTGAGATAACTCCTGAGGCCATTAATAATACTCATCCTACTTACGTTTAGATTGAGCTGTTGTGTTAAAATTGCTAAAACTAACTAGATTTTTTTTTGCATAGTTAACAGCATACTGGAACGAACACATATAGAATACATTTTCTTTGGGAATTTTTTTTTAAAAAGGTTTTCTCTAATGATCCATCAAATTAAAAATGTCAAGTAGAACAAACATTAACTAAGATAAAGTGTTTTTTAGTTTATTAAACTTTCATGCCCTAACAAAATCTCTAACTAAAAACTCTAGTCGTGTATCATCAACTTTACAACATTTCTTCAAAATTTGCAAGGAAAGCAGAATTTTGTCTTTCCTCTGGATATCCTAATGTTTTTAATATTCATCTCAGTAAGTTGAGTCTTAAAATAGAAATATAATTGTGTTTCTATCCTGGACTAAGCACACTAGTTAACCTACTTATTAATGTGTTTACCAAACAAAACAAATAACAATCGATAAGGCTAGAGAAAGGGAGTTTTATGAACTATAAGAATAGTTTTGGAAGGCCAACATTGATCAAATTTACTAGATTATTAATGTAATTTTATAGGTAAGGATAATATTTATCAAAAGTTATGGCTGCAGATACATTGACTTGTATTAATAAGTTACTGTACAGTAGCCCCATGGCTTCTTTGATGTTGACCGACAGCTGACAGTCAAAATTTAGGTATATAACTACATTCTGACTCTCAGAAGTGACAGCTGCTAAACACATGATTTTGCAGATCATATGGTTCGGCGTAGGGATAGATAGCTTGGTCTGGTAACTTTTCAAAGCCATCAGCTGTCAGCTGTGATCCATCAGTCAGCACCAAAGAAGCCATGGGGCTACTGTAGATCTAGTAACTTTTCTACCTGTCGGATAATGTTCTTCCTATGAAGTTGGATTATACGGCCCTTCACTTAGTTGTTAGATCTGTGACAGTGACAAATGCCCCAGCTGTCCATTGATTATTCACGAAATACTATCAATTTGCCTAATATATTACAATTTATTTGTTGACAGGTTACACCTGAACGAATCCCAAATGAATATTATTTGAGTAAGTAGAAACAAACTATGTTAAAATTATACGTGACAGCTAGACACACTCACCAGGATAATACATCTAAAAGAGAGTGTGAGCGCTAGTTGACTAATTTACAACGTAGTCAACATTTATTAGAATATATAGTTTAATACGGCCAAGCTAGATAGTCATGAAAATATTTTAATTTATAAAAATATTAATATTTAATACATAGACGAATTTTAGTGGGAACGTCAGTATTTCAAAGTCACTTAAGCTATTAGAATCAGTTGAAAATATTCATACGTTAGGTTTGTATTTTGTAATGGTCTCGTTTCATGAATTAATTCTAAAATCAATAAAAATAACCACAATTCAGCAAAAGGTTAGCAAAGTAAGCAAAAAATATTTATATTCTCGAATATAATGGTTCTATTCTATATATTGATTTCTATTAACATCTGCAAAATAATATTACATCATTAAATTAATTGACTTATTTTAATGAAAATAAAATATTTTATTATTTGCCAAATTAAAAATAGCTAACGTAAATTATTATTTCCAATTTCAAAAAACACATCAACACTACCCCTATATTTTTCAGTAATTTTATGTAATTTAATTTGCTTTTTTAATATTTGCTAATTTAGTCAATAATCAAACTTTTTATAATCTTATTTATCGCTAATAGAAGATGTGTAATGGTAAGTCTAGAATCTGAAAAGCTTATAATAATGATAATAAAATACATACGGTGAAGCATGCTGTAGAGGGAAAAGTTTTGATTGAGTTTTGAATAAATTTCCATGACAACAACCAGCTTTGATAATTCTGACTAAAAATTCATGCTTGGTAAGTTTTGATATCACCTGTTTATTTATTGCGTGATAATTGAAAAGGGTTTGAAGAGGCGTTCGTTTTGAATAATGAAACTGAAAATAGATTTGGTTGAGATGGTTTCGAGATTGCATACAGATATGAGCGACTATTGGAACTATACAAGCGATGGGGGAAAAACATTTTTTTTTTACGGGAGGGTTATAAAAGAAATGGAAAGGTTAGGCGAGTTAGATAAGTTTCAACCATTATAATGATTTTATCCCAGACTGGTTTATATTTGATTTGAATACAGGCACGCCTCAGTATTACGACCTATTAGGTTTCAGATCATTGTATTACAAAATATTAGCTATAAGCAATTTATAATTAACTAGATTACAGAGCGTAACACAGACATGCATCGCGTGCAGTGTTCAGAAACAAACTGGGTCCAGTAGCAAGCTGACAGCGTCATATTGCTAAACCATCGTATTAGCACGGCAGCTGTCGAAACTCTGTGATATATTCACAATTTAAAAGCGTCATAAGAGCGAAGCGTCGTTAAAGAGAATCGTCGCAGAGTGACGTATATGAACCAGTCACGCTAATGTCTTAAGGATGAGGAAGTTGTAATTTAGAGGAAAGCTACCCATATTTTAAGTGGAGGAATAATAGCAAACTATTTAAGGAAAAACACCCAGTACTCCCGAGCTAGAATTTAAATTCGCGATGTCCACGTCATCGGCAGTCTAGTCTCGTCTATAGCGATAGTTACGCCTTAGACCATTCTACCACTGAAGTGGGTAAGAGACTAATTATTAAATAATTAACGCAAAATAGGCCCAATGAATTAGGATAGCTATGGATACCCATTGTAGGGTAGGCTACTTGTTAGTACATTATTTCTGAAAATTTCTAATATCTTGTTGAAGGTAAAATAGATTTTATTTTGGGTGGTTGTGTGGTGCACGTGACAAACAAATAGAAATGTGATATATATATTTAAATATTTATGAATTACTAAAACTATCAGACATCTTAGCTCAGTCGGTAGTGTGTCTGCCTAATGAGACAAGGGTCCCTGGTTAAAATCCCAGCATGGTCGAAAAATGTATCATTGATATGTGTTTATCATTTCACGTTGATAAATTAACGGCCGGGGACTGGATGTTGTGCCTGTTCTAATCTTAAGTTATAGTATAAGGTATATGAAGCTACGACCGGCCAAGCAGGCCGGTAGTGAAAAATATATGGCTTGAATAATAAAAATTGCCCGGACCATAGGCTGAAAACAGAAGTGAATGCAAAAAAAAATTACTAAAACGGTATTATTTGTTCCCCTCCACTTTCACATTCGGGTTTACCACTTACTCTAAATTGACAAGGATGATAACGGAAAAATTTAGAAGCAATACACACCAATTTAATTCTAGCGGGAGTGCTAAGCAATTTAGGATAGAACCCTCTTAGTAAATCTGATCGAAATTCAAACTTAGACCTGAATGTCACCCATTTGTATCGAGACTGACCCCGTAGATGGAGTTACAAACGGTGAGGGTACTTGTTAAAGCACAGGATTCGGACACGTAATACAAAATTAAACACAATATTGAAATAATATTTAGCATGACTAGTCAAATTATAACAGAATAAGGCCGTGCAAGTTTAGACAGTAGCTTAATAAATGTTCTTTCAATATAATGATTGCCCCTTTCTAAAGGGCTTCAAACAAACATTCAATTCGTCTGGAAACAAATAAGTTAATCTAATTAGCTTTCCTAACAAGCTGTATCTTGAAATATGAAGTTCTAGATATACTCGATGTTGTTCAGCATCATTAAGAACCTTTGTTTAAAATGTAATAATAAATTATACAGTGGACCGTACAGAATCTCTCATTCATTTATCCAAATAAAACTTATTACTCGTAAGGTATGGGAGACGAGATAATATGTATACTGTCACAGAAACAATGTCCAAAATAGCCTCACATTTCACACTATCACAGAAACATATTGAAAATAAGTAACATCTTTATTCGGCAATGGGCATAACAATCAATTTTCTAGATCTCAATTTTAAAATTATATCAACCAATAGATCATATATTATTAGATTTACAATAATATATTCCAAGTAAGTTTTTGTTTACTATTACCACAACGTTGCAATTAAAAGTTGTTTCGTATCCCAAAAAGTTGCGCAGATATGGTCAAATTTGGAGGTGTTCACTTTTGTAAGGTACCTTTTTAGTCATTTTCCTGAGTAAATAAGATACGCCATATTGTTTGTAATGTTGATCGGAGCATATATACGAGTTTTAATCAATATAGTTTGAGCGTATTTTGAGAAGATCGTTTTTTTTTATCTTGTTGTTCGTTCAACTATCCTTAAATTTAAAAATCGCCTTTAGGAATGGTTATTACATGTCTAGATACCAATTTTTTAAATGATTGGTAAAATATTTTTAGTTCTAGTCTGAGATACAGAAACAAGGACAGACAGACGGCATCGCAAAAAAAAACTCTTTTTGGGTTCAGCGGTTATGAAATGTCAATATCCATCAAAATCTTAAATTCAATATTTTGATAACAATATTGCACGTCTGGGTTACATCATTCCTAGCTCAGTAGTGAAATAATTTGCCAGTACTAATGTACCGTTGCCCGAGGGACGCCCGAATGTACTGATCGTACATCCTTTCCATGGATTCTTTTATCATGTTTCGATGGGATAAGATGAGATGATGTTGATGATGAATACGAATGTGTGAAACCAGTGGAAACACATATACCTAACTTAAGCCTAACTAACCAAACCCTGGTGACCGTTGGCGTAATTCACCTTTCAGGGAAAATTCATAAAATACCAACAGGGAATCAAACTTAGGACCAATACACCATGGGGCCGGTTATTTTTTGATGATCACAATACTTTTTCTAGTCGAGAGCTCACGATAAACTAAAAATAATGTTTATGCACGTTTTTGCATTTTACAGAAAAATGTAATATATAAATTGTATTTTAAGTAATAATGTTCTTAGAGTTTCCAAAGTAAATAAATGCCTGGTCTAGTTTATTTTATTTTTTTCGTTAGATGTGTAGAAATATTTTAAGGCATGAAATAATTTTAAAATAGAAATAATTATCTCACAATACCACTGTATCTAGGTTATTATTTACTCTATTTTCCCATCCATATGGATCGGAGAATAAAAATTAATGCATCTTGAATCAAACAAATTAGTCTATGTTTGATATATTAAATTTATAATAATCACGTGTGAAGATATGCACATTAAATCCTCAAAATATAAAATGTCAGCTCTTTAGAATTTTACAACTAATTAAATACATTTGAATATACGGACGTTTTAAACGCTTTTTTTTTCGTAAAAAGAGAAGTATTTAAAAAAATTAAATCGCAATATTAAACCACATCACGTATTTTCATGTTCCAGTTTTTTTCAGTCGCATACATACAGATTACGTTTAATTATTAAAAGTTGAGCACTACACCACGTTCAGGACGTGTCGGATAAGCCGAGAGAGAAAGGCGAGGCAGAACATTTTACGGTTTTTACGGCACACATAAAAGTATACGTGATGGGTTGAACATTTGCATCGTCAAAAATTGAATTACTTTTCTGATAATTATAATAAAGTGCATTTTAAAATTTTATAGGTTTTGTTAGAAAAACATTGATAAATTTTATATAGCCCTAAGTGGTTGAAAATACCATTGTTTTGGAAAGTTGATCAAACTAGTAAAGTCTCATTAAAAAATCTACTTTTTTAATGTTTTATTATATTTAATTGATCACATTTAAAAAATTAAAATTGTTAGAACTAATTTCAAGAAAAACGATAATTTCTCTTTTTTCACTTCACTAAACTACCTTTAAATTTATGATTAAAAATGTAATTCCAAAAACTCGTAGGGGAAACCTTATGAAAGAGATATCAAGTTTTAGCCTAATCGGTAACATGGTTTTGTCTCTATCTCAAGATACAGACAGACGGAATCGTGAAAACAGCTATTTCGATTTCAAGAGGTCCTAATAATCGAAATTTATCAAAATGTTTTCATTTTTGGATGAAGGCTTGAGAGAAAGTAAAAATTATATTTATGATCACACTTTATATTACTACGCATAAGTGTGACTATAATAACTAATTGACAAATTAAGCAAATTAATCCTTTTCACGCAGGTGATCAACCATCAGAGAAGTCACGCTTTTGATTTAATTGTTTGCCAATGACAGGAAAATTGAGGTTTGAATCCCGAATGGCGACACTTGTGGTTTATCAAATGTGATTAATTGATATGGTTTTCCGCATTCTCTCTTTAAGCTAATTCAGTCGTACTCTCTCCCCGCCCTTACGACATAAATTAAGCCTTCTATAGCCTTTATAGCCCACTTCAGTGGCTGAACCGTCTAAGGAATCACACAGGCCTGTTGATGACAGAGAGATCGGGGTTCAAATCCAAGTGGGTTATACTGAGGGTGGTTTTTTCTAAATACTACTTCCATGCAAATGCGGGTTTATTATCTATAAAACACTTCCATCATTATCTCTATCCTGTTAGAGTAGTTATCAAATATGCATAAAACCTGAACATGTATAGAGACGTGGTGATAAAAAAAGGTATAAGGCCCACACAAAATTTGTGTTAAAAACACTTGGCCTAATATTAAATATTAGAATTCCATTGCATTTAATTATTAGTAGTAATAATAAGTAGTTACTCATTCACGGATCCATGGCGATAGGTGTCAAACTCATCTATTCTGATTTATCGGTGTAGGGGAGGTCGGGGTTCAAATTCCCTTTAGATGCGTTAAGGGTTATTCTTACTAATTATTTTTTCACTCTCCTTCCATGCAAAAGCATAATAATCTCTATTTAAGTTCTACCTTCCTCGTCCACACATCATTGTCGTATGTAATATATAGGTCACGGCCAAAACATTAAGTCTAGCCAATTAGCAAAATGAACACCCACTTATAATTTTGGCCAATGAAATTATCAAAAACATGAAATATAGGCCTATAATAATCTACCAGTAGGTCAGGCTTTGGCTATCATGTGGATATAAGGCCATGGTAAGCTTACCAAAGCAAGTGATTTTACTTATCTAGCTAATATTTTAAGGTATTTAATTATAAGATCTTTTTTTAAAAGTTTAACAGATCACATAAAAAAATTAGGTTAGGTTATAATATAGGGGTAAATCAAGGTGAATACGTAAACAACAATATATGAAATGGTCACAACCACGTGAATAACTTCGGTGGCCAAATGGTCTAAGGCACCTCTCTCACAGTGGACTATACTGCAAATGATTGGGAGATCAAGATTCAAATATCGGTCGGTTTTGCACAGTTTGGTTTTTCTAAAATTGTTTTCCACCCTTCATTCATGCAAATTTGAGTAAAATTCCTCTAAATATAGCCTATTTTACACCTAAAACCATCAACCTAGCTAGTATATAGGCGTCTAACTTCAACAGATAGTAAACCGGACGGTTTTTTTAAAGGGACCCTTCAGATACTGGCCAGTATTTCCTGGTCAGTTCGCGTTTCGAGTGGGAGGAACTTGGTCTCCAACTTTCCTCAACTTTCCCCCATAGGGCTAACACCATATTCTTACAAACAAATTGTCTGTATTTTTTAGGTTTTCCAGAAGGCTCTCCAATTTTTACAGCCAGTTTATATTGAAGAACAGACTAGTAAAACTTCAATTATTTATCAAACTGACTAAGTGTGAAGTCAAATTGTTTAAAACAAGATGATTTAAGAATGATGGGCAAATACATCTTCTGTCACCTCACAACCCTTGTTTAAGGGGTAATAAGTCATGTTTGAATCAGCGTGCTTAACCCTTCAGTCCGCTTTTTCATTCATCCGAATATCTACTATTTTAAGCCTTCAGTTTAATATCCCAATGTAACAAATATTCCATTATTTTTACTTTATTTTGCAAAATCCCCTGGGTTTTCAAGGTGCATAGCAACCCTGCTCCATCAATATATCTCGCTATTTGACTGGAACAGCTGGTCAATGTGCTATGTAGTCCGTTTTGAGTCTTGGCCTCAACATAATTATATACGTGTAAACCAAGCAAGTTGTGGGACGCGGTGAAACTTGTAGCGGTGAAGTGGTGATCCCTCTCCATCCCTTTCTTTCACCGCGCAGTTGTCTGGAGCAGCACTCAAGTATAGTTACAGTAGCCCCATGGCTTCTTTGGTGCTGACTGACAGCTCACAGCTGACTTCTGACAGTCAACATTTAGGTATATATCTAAATTTTGACTATCAGAAGTGACAGCAGCTAAACACATGTTTTTGCATATCATCTGATTCGGCGTAAGAATACATAATTTGGTCTGGTAACATTTTAAAGCTGTCAGTCAGCACCAAAGAAGCCATGGGGCTACTGAACCAAACCAGCCGCTAGAGCTACGCCGTGTGAGGTGGGAGATGACTCTTCAAGTACCGGGACACTCGTGATGAATAGGATAGTGTTATGGTACCATAACCCAGAGGTCCGTGGATTGGAACCATTATCTGCTACCATGAAACTAGCTTTAACTGTTCTGGTACCATATAACTACCCTACTAACGCCTCGTGCGGCGCAGCTCTAGCGGCTGGTTTGGTAACTATACTTTAATGCTGCGCCAGACAATTGTACGGTGATAGAAAGGGGCGGGGAGGGATCTCACGTCACCGCTACAAGCTAACGCCTTTATACAGATAGATACCGTTGTTTTGAATCAGTCTATTGTGTTGTCAGCGGATAGCACTTATAGGCTTTGTATGGTAAGGTTTTGATCGTATAAACCTTTTAGAAAATATAGACACCTATTTCTGTGGTCAGAGATGACGTTACGATATATAATTAGCGTTATTTTTTTAGATAATGAGAGAATATTTTTCAAAAGCGAATACTGTAGATCACCTGACTTGACATACGTTTATTATATAAAGGATATTTTAGTAACTTTTGCAAATGTCGGATACGGTTATTCCTAAAAGCATCTAACAATAGTGTCACATTATTTTCATAATAAGGACTTCATCGGCATTTAGAAAAGTTACCAGATCGACTTTCACGTGATTAGATGTAAAGTCATTTGATCTTCAACTGTCATTTCATATGGATAGTATTATATATATATATATATATATATTAATAAAATAAAGTTTTTTTCTGTATGTCATGAGCGTTGTACCAAATTTACCGCCAAGAGAGGGCACCTCGAAGCTGAAATTTTAGATTTTCTATTGTATGTTTTAAAATGCATTAAAAACTGGTCGGATAAAATAAAAATGAAGAGATTACTTCTCTTTGTCTGTTTAGAGAAAAGAAAAGCGTTAATTGGTTACCCTGGGCAAAGCCGAGTATTTCTGTCAGTTTTATATAAAATAACACTAATATTACTGTTGTTGTTATTATGTGTTCTGTATTAAGACAGATACATTCCTTTGGTCACAAAACTTAGACCGCCAATGTACGCTGTCCTCTGCCTCCACCTTTAGTTCTCAGAATTTGAGTATTTCCTTCAAGTCAACAAATATTTGAATCCTCCTGCTTCTTAAGCTCCTCTTTCCCTCGACCTTTCCTTCTATGACCTCGTTCTGAAAACGGTTCCTCCAAAGGATGTGTCCGATAAAGTTTTCTTTGCACCGAAGAATCACATCCAAAATGGTTCTCTTCTCACACTCTTCTCAGTTTTTCTTCATTTGTCAGCCTGTATGTGCACCTGATCTTCTTAAGTATTCTCCAGCACCCCATTTCAAAACTCTCCAAATATTTCTTTTCCATCTTCCTAAGAGTCCAAGTTTCTGCTCCATACAACGCGATGCTCCAAATCCACCTTTTCATCAGTTTATTCCTCAGTTCCAAACTCAACAGCAGTAACCTCTTTATGTCGAAAGCTTCCTGGCTATGACTATACTCGACCTGATTTCTTTGGTGCAATACTGTAAATTTTATAAGTGTTGGCTGCATGAAAGTATGTTTGTTCATTGGAGCTTTCTTAGGAAGAGAATTGTTATTCTATTGGGGGGACAAAGCTGTTCCTCTTTTACTCATTGTCACCTTAAAAATTTGGATTATTTAATTTAATTTAATTTCTTTTGTAGAATGTTCAACAATGTCTAGTATTTAGATTTAAATATTTTACAAGTTTTAAGTAAACGTCCACATTTTAGGTAAAGCAGTGAGAAGGTATGTGAGGTTCATCGTACTATTTGATTTTATCGTAAACTATCCCGGTCTTATCCCAGAGATTCATGACCACATGGTCTAAGGTGTTGGTTTCACAATAAAAATAGGTTGCAGTGATGAGACTGTAGAGTTTTTGACTTTGGTCAGCTAATATTGCTGTTTGATTTTTTATTAATCACCAACATGGTTTCTTATCCACCTATCTTTTCTAATGCGGGTACGTTTGTGCTAGTATATTTTTTAACTTCAACTTATTTTACAGTAACTTTTCTTCACGACTTAATATATTTGTATTATTGTCTCCATCTCAGAATATAAGGGAATAAAGGGATAAGCGCGGACAAAGATTTTGAATCGATAAAGGGTTGCCAGATGTTGAAACTAAGAAAGAGCTGTAACAGAGTCTAGTATGGTTGGGTGGAAAAGGGTGGGGGTGAAACAAAGAAAGAAGAAGGGAAGAGCTATGTAATCGCTTGGATTTCTAGAGAGCTTAAAAGGAGAATTAGGGCTGTCAGTGACTGTAGACATATCAACCAGAAATGACCAAGAACACACTCTCAAATCCTTTAAGCTGTTACAAAACTCAGAAATAGTTTCAAAGGACATAACTGGGCTAAATCAGGGGCCGTGGACAGAACTCTTGTAGCCCATTACATTTAAGATTTTTAAGGGCTTTTATTTTCCCCCTAAACCTTTTAAACTATGTATATGGGCATTATTAAAAAAGGACAGTGCTTAAAAAAAAGAGGTAAACCCCATTTTATATTACAGTTGTATAATTTACGATAAATGATACAACTAGTAGTTGAATAACTTACTAATTACATTATTTAAATAAGAGTATTTTTAATTACATTAGTCTTACAAAATAGTTCGCACCAAAATAATTATTGGTGTTCTTTTATTAAGACAACAAAATAAGTCCTTAAGGATTGGGCTCCTTTTAGTTTGGGGCATGGTACAGCTTTCTTACTAGCCTCAACCAGTCGTTGACCTTCGCTAAGCCCACCATTTATATAATCTGAATATTTGTTTTAACTACTGATCCCAAACCTCGATTCCGAATCACGGAGAACTTGATAGGCTTAAGAGATTCACTTTCCAGCATAGGTTGGATTTTATATAGGTCAATTATGAATTTGTTTAAATTAATTCTTTAGAAAAATATATAAAACTTAGCTAAATGAAAACAGTGTTCTTATTGTTTGAATTCACTTTCATTTAAGTGGTTAATTAATTATCAGGAGTTTGGATGTTAGATATGTCCCACAGCTATACTTTTTAATCCTCAAATCTTTAATAAATTAAAAGTTAAAATAGAAGATTCAAAGATTCGTCACTAGATTAAATTTATATTAGAATATTACATATGTAGCCATCTATGGTAGATGTTACTCTTCATGATATCATATTTTCAAATTTTCTGTCGCCAACAGCGGGGCATAGCCCTAAAGCTTCAGACTCACGCTACATTGAGGTTGGGCTGCGAATCCTATGTTGCTGTAATGAGGTTGTGTTTCTTGAAAAACTTCTCCACGCTCCCTTAACACAAATTTGGTTACACCTCATTCAAATATCTTAACTCCCTTTAAAAGTTGGAATGTAGGAGAAACCAGAAAAATTCAATGCGTTTGCAGTTTGTACAGCAAATATATATTTTTTTTGTTTTTGCTGAAATAAGTAAAATTTTGCTCCAGTAAGAACAGACAGTTAAATTTTCTTTATATATTAACCTCAACAGTTGTGGAATATGTCATTGGCGTAGCGGAATTAAATGAGAAACTTTTTAAATGAAAGTAAAAGGTTGTCATTATGTCCAGGACACCCTTGACAAATATTCAAGATAATTATGTTGAAGTTAGCGTATGAAGAAAATTAGAATATGTTTCTACTGGAGAAATACTTGATTTATTAGGACTAAAAAAAGTGTTTATATATAAATAGCAACAACACTGACAATTTCTACGTTAAGCCTACCTATCCTCCCACATGAAACTAGCTAATAAGTGTAAATATGAATATATCAAGTGTGGGTGGGGCAAGGAAAATAAGCGGCTACTAACAAAGGTCTTAACTATTTGTTTATCTAAGCAAGAGCAGTGGATAAAGAAGCTTAAAGCGGAAGAAGGGACAAAATAAAGTGGAACCACAAGTTTGGGTTGGAAACAAACGGGTTCTCAGAAAGTTCTCCCAGTTTCAAATTGTTTGGTAATACTATTTGTTGAGGAATCCAATACTTTTAGTCTCTATTAGATTAACGTTTAAGAAGTTGTTCACACAAAAGGCTCCCTTTTGGCACAAACGTTTGCCATCAATTCTCTCCCGGGGTGTTTGTTCTGGAGATATTTGGCAAGACAAAACTAGGACACTGTAATTGTGAAAATATATAACAGAGAAGAGAAGGTCTGTAAAATGGGATGAAAGATCTATTTGCACAATAAATACTTGAATTAGCTTTGAAATACATACAATTAAATTATCTCCAAATGAATGAAAACACTTTAAACAATAAAATAGTAGTTTTAAACTAACTTGTTGTTTAAATAAAATTATTATTAAATTAAAACGACGTTTTGAATTACATTCTTCTGCATTAAAATAAAACATTCACATGAGTGTTTAGTACGTGA
Organism: Timema californicum; assembly: GCA_902141385.1. Classification (NCBI taxonomy): domain Eukaryota; kingdom Metazoa; phylum Arthropoda; class Insecta; order Phasmatodea; family Timematidae; genus Timema; species Timema californicum. The sequence continues at coordinate 19,797 of CABFOW010003074.1, read as the reverse complement.
ACAAACACATGACAAAAAAATTATAAATTGTTGATATTTAGTTTCTAAATTAAAACCAAACTTTACAGACACAAGTTGATACAGAATACCTCGTTTCATTTTATAGAAACCAAAAAATATAGCAATATTTCTGTAATGAAAGGGTTTTAAAAAAAACTCTCATTGTTAAAAATACATTTTCAAAATGTTACTTTCTATTAGGTATTTAACATGAAATTTCTGAATCGACTGATTATATCAGCACACAATTTTAGGCTAACTTATAAGCTAGAAGAGACACAACACCCAGCCCCCTTACCTTTATTCACCAAAGAAAAAGGTAAAACATACAATTCACTAAATATAAGTTTTTAATCCATGTCAGGATTCAAACCCGAGACCCTTAGCAGACACGTTACAGACTGGGATAAGGTGTCAGACATTTACTCTTTAGAGAAATCCACAACTTTCACTAGCGTAACACCACAGGAATAGGATGATTAACTTTAGGTAAATTTATAAATACCCACCTTGAGAAAGAATTGAAGAATCACATCAAAAACACAATAGCGATTACCATTTCGATACTCCACGAATAAGTTTCGAACATAATATTGACCACACCACGGTGCCAGACTGGCGTTTTGGTCACGTTTTGGTCACTGCGACACAAACGCCGTGACAGATTTGAAAACGTCGATGTGAGCGTTTATTGGAGGTAGCAACCCTTCTCATATAAGACAGTGCAAAACACTGGAGCGATCTAGTCGCGGCAACCAAAACGTCAGTCTGTCACCAGCCAGAAAAGGTGAGTGTTGTTACAGTTTTGATAGCAAAACATTTTTGGTCAAATTAAATAAAGTATTGCCCTGGTAGAAACGAGTTTAATTTTCTTCACACGATGATATCAACAGTTGTTGAATAACCGTCATGAGCAATATGACATTAGATGATAAACTATAAATGAAGAGGAAAAGCCTCCAATAAATTACAATACACCCTTGACAGATAGATAGATGTTCATATAATGTTGATCTTCCCGTGTGAAGAAAACTAAACTATGTTTCTACTGAAGAAATGTTCGATTAATATTTACAGAAGGAAAAAAAAACTTTTGAAACTAAAACTGTGAAAACATTATCTTTTTTGCATCCCTTACACTCCCACCATAATTAAGAAGTACCTCAAGGGTTCTAACAAGACTTTAAAAGGTCATGTCTTTATATAATTTAATTAATGGACCGCACATGATCGAGCTTATGGAATCCAAACTTCCTTTAAAAGTTTATTTAGGATCCATTTACCCCCTCGCTCCACCTCTCCCTTTTCTCCCTCCTCACAGATAATATCCCTACCTATTTAGTTTTCCTTCTTGTACACCCTTGCTAAAGGTATTTATAATTAACGATGGTGCTAAGCCCGCATCTGAGTGGCCTTTAATACCACCACTAACCCCCTCCTACTTCTTTACCCCTCAACCCCTTAACCAACCAACCCCACCTCCGCCCTCACCTTCCCAACTCTTGGGTCTACCGGGACAAGACCTACCCTTCACCCCACGCAAAGTGATATAATTTATTACCCGTAAAGCCAGAGCAAAACAAATTGTTTAGGCCCCTTTAACAAATACTCCTGCAATGGAGGTGAATGAATATACGTAGGGGCTTCAAGGATTGAGCTTTTCTTTCCCTAAAACGCTCTTATTTTTACACTAAAAAGCACTCTTCAACCAGATTGTATTGATGTCAAATTTTGCTCAAAATATACTATATTTTGATGGCAGCGTATGCTCTTTAATTTTATGTTACCAACACATGGAAATTGAGGTTTGAAAAAAATAATTAAAATTCGCTAAAATTTTATAACTTCAAGGCAGGCACGTAACCATTAGAGGAAATGTGCGTCGGTTGCAGCCGGCTATTTCCATGGACCATGACGTCACGAATAATGTTGCAACAACTTCCCCCCCTAACCGCTCCCATTACTATTTTCAAAAATGTTACCATGTTTAATTGAAATATTTAGAAAATAATACATAAAAAAGGGAAAATATTTAGTTTAAAAATAAAATGAAGCTTTAATTAGGTTTCGAATATGAGTTAATGTAGACAGAACAGTTGTTGAGAAAACAATATAATGTGAATGGTTGATTTTAATGAAAGTATATATACCACGTACGACTGAATTAATACAGCACAAGGTATTGATGTCTGGTACATTCTACTCATCAAAGTTTATCTATCTAGATTAATCAATTTATAGCCTCAAATATTATTAATGAATGATATGTACAAAAGAATAAGCAGAGAAAATAAAATATAAATATAAAACATAATGGTAGTTTTAATATTGAGCTATGATGGACTAGAGTGCAAGAAAGTTTTTAGATTTTTTTTTAGTAACCATTATAAATTCTGGAATCCTGGAATTTATTAAGAGCTTTTACTCTTCATAAAAAAGTTCCTAGTCAAATTCCATTACGCCCATGATAGTGATTTAAAACTATTACGACTAATATGTTACCATGAAGATATATTGTATTTATTTTGGTGACAAACTGGATTTTATATTAAAACTGTATAAATACTAAGCTTAACAGTGGTATGGAATGTGGAGTGGCATTGCAGACATTTAGAAATCCCGGATTATTTAGAAATTGGTATGATATTTTCTTAAATTGTAGGTAATCATTTTCAGCAGATTTCTAACCAGCTATAAAGTTTAAATTTTCAATTTAATGTTTAAAAAAATATAACATTGCTTTACGCTCGAATTTGTTCTACTGAGATTAAAGCGAAAGGTTTTAAATCTAGATCTATCCTTCCCCATATTAAATAAAATCATATTTTGTTTGAGTCACAATAGAAAATTTAAAGATGATGTGGGATTGTTTTACAGGACTCTATGTAAGTTAACACAAGTTTTCTAAAGAAACACTTTAAGCCTAAAATTTAAGCTTTTTCGAAGTCTTCTGATAATTTTTACCTACATTTCATTAAAATATATATTTTAAAATATCAAACCACTCCATAAATAATACGTAATTTCTAAACATCTGCAATACTTCTTGGTGTTCTCCCATGGAGCACCCTTAACTCGCACGCCCTTCTATCACACCTTAAATAGATCATTTGTTCATGTTCTAAGAAAAGTGTATAACGAAATGAAATATATCTTACTGATTTAGTTAAGGTTTCAAGTATATTTTTCATCTAGTAATAAATGTCCAACACAATTAAAAATAAGTTTTCAGTAAATAATCCTTAAGTAAATCTTCCTCATAAAAACAAAAGCCTCACACTTTATATATATATATATATATATATATATATAGAGAGAGAGAGAGAGAGAGATAGCTTGATAGATAGATATATTGGTAGGTATAGATTTTAAACCGTGTTACTTATTTATTTTTAACAATTTTCAAATTTTCAGAACTAACAAAAAAGCAACTAATAGTAAACTACCCTTAACTTGAGGGCTGGTGTAAAAATCAAAAAGACAGACCGAGGTATTGCCCTATAGCATCTCATATTCAAGTTTGAAGAGAATACATCAAAACGATTCAGATATGTGGCCAAGGACAAATCAACAGATATACTTTGTAAAATATGCATTTTTGGTTAATACACACATAAAATGTAGATATTCATAATCTCAAGGTCCAAAATTTTAACTATTAAAACACTTTCTCTTAATACGAGAAAGTAAAGAGATGGGAGATATAATAACTATTTTTCATTTTTAGCAAGCTTATTTTTAAACACATATAAAACACATTTAGAACAAAATGTTAAATGTCGTTTAAGAACTTACAAAATACATAAACTTAATATTTATTTTATCTTAAAGAGCCAAACAAATATAATTTGTACTATCTTTTAAAATTAAACAATTTCTAAATTTAGGTATAAAATAATCGTTACATATCTTTTTAACATCTGGTTGCAGTCAAACACTTATGAATCACTCAGACCCCGTCTTAAATACTCTTCCAGGCTAGCCACAGATTTAAATTGATGGGGTAGGCACGAGAACTTGGAATAGAGGGGGGGGGGGGGCTAACATTGAGGGTATAGAAGAGAACTTTGGTACCAATGGCCAGGATTTTAAGTCCTGAGATCTGTTTCACTGGCAAACCAGATAAGATGAAACTGACCCTTTTACCCACGTGCCCTCAAGTACGGGTCTTATACTATATTATTAATAAATTTAAAAAAAATAACTCTTATTACCAACTGAAATAATATGTAGGAGGCGATCAAATGCTCTTACAATATGATTGTACATAATTAGAGAAGCTTAGAAGAAGGAAATAATCTTGAATTACGAATGTAGCCATATTAAGTATTATCTTCGTAAATTTGAGAGGTGGCACGGGAATCATAACTGGGACTCTTGAATTAGCACGCTAATGCTTTACCACTAAGCTATCCAGGAAATCCTTCCATACTTAGGGACATTATTCGCCCATTTTTTGAAGCAGAATCTGTGATGGACGTGTGTGAACCCCTTCCTAACAATGTACCATCATTGAGATCACAGCCACCGACAAATAAAGAGATTGGGTTTGTGTTTCCATTTTGTACAATTAAATTTCCCTGACGAGTCTTGGATAGCTCAGAGATAGAGTATTGGCATGCGCTGCCCAGGGTCCTGGGCTTGATTCCCGTGTCCGGGTGTCATTCTTTTTAAAGATTTAAAAATATGAAATAATGTCAACAAATATATAAAAACTATATTCTGTAATGAGGCCTTGGACCGAGTAAAACCTACTTAAGCCTACCCATTGTAAAGACTTAACGATTCCTTAAGGATACACAAACCACAGGTTGGTGAACACTGGTTTGCTTGAGCCAACGCTATGCTCGATATCTGGTACAAGTATTTACAGAGTAAAATACTGTATAATTTTATAGTTGTCTTCCTATATTTCATTTCATTCCGTGTTCGTTGGTAGTTACAATGCCTAGCAATGGAAAAAACCCGAAATAATAAATATTAATGTTTACTTTTTATTTTATACTCAGCTTAAAATTCGTGATTTACAAACACAAACCCCAAGTTTCGAAAATATTTATTCAGGACATTGAGTGTTTAAAGCCATGAGCCGGTGCCAATTTTATAATTGGATTCAATCTTTCAGCATGGAGGTTCTGTTTTATTGTTTCACCAAATAAATTCATAATTTTGTCGATTAGAAAGTTTTAGTGATGGCTTTACACTATGAATACTTATAATACTTCTTAATTGATATACAACGGTTAAGTAGGCCTATACATTTGTTTAGGCTTTAATAAATGTTAACTATAATAGGTTACAATAGGCTGTCACAAATAAAAATTTGGTTTTATATAATAATAAAATTATTTATTTTTAAAAAAATATTGCATAGCAACATTTATAAGATGTTGCTAATTTTTCATAGATTTATAGAGATATCCACCAATCTGGTAGTCAAATGGTCTAAGGACCATTTCTCATTAGACTAGACTGCCCTTGACAGGAATATCTGGGCTCAAATCCCGAACGTGTGTACTTAGGCAGGGAGGTGTGTGTATAATATGTACTCCTAAATGTTTCCCAACTTTTCCTCTATCAAATGCGGATACGTTTCCTCTAAGTTCTATCCTCCGTATTTCTGGTAGACTAACGCAGTGATGGGCAAAGTACGGTCCGAGTCCCAGATGGTCCCCGCAAATCGGCTCATTGTGGCCAGCGAAAGGACTCCAAGAACCGATTTAAAAAATGTGGAAATAAACGAATAAAAAAATGCATTATATACGTGCTTGTTTTTATTTCTATTTTATAGCTTAGTGACCAGTGCTCAGAGATTAATTGGTACGCAAACCATCCACGTAAACTGGATGTCAACGTTTGGTTAAGAGAGACCATTTGATAGTAGGGGATTGGCTGCCGACATTTATTCATCTCGTCTTCAACGTTATGGGTTGCAGAACTGGCAACTGCGCCCCCTCACTATCTGAAACACAGTTCCCTAACCTGCCAACCACGGTCATTTGGCCTTGATGCTGGCACCATTGGCTGTGGATAGTACATATTAGTTCTCAATACAAATATTAAGTATATACCTCATAGGTATATAATTATTTGTTATTTTACGAGTGTTCGTGACATTTTTCTGAGTTGTCAAGATGGCTACTAAATAACGTAAAATTAATTCAGAGTCCTGTGTTTTCAAAGATAAGTGGACTTGGAAATACCGTTTCACAAATGAAACTATGGAAATCTACAAAGAATTTAACCCTTCCCTGCACTTCCCCTCCAAACATGACAATGCCCATTATGGAGTCATGGCTGAAGCTGAAAGGAAACTTAAAGCAAATGATCTATGTAAAAAAAAAACTGTCAACAGATTATTTTTAAAAAGAGACAAAATAGTTCTCAAAAATCAGCTACAGATGCATCCATGATGTATCGAACAATGATCGGGATTGAAGGTTGAGGAATCACTATTTATAACAACCGGGAGGACCACTGAATTAACAACTCAGCATTAATAATTATTGATTATATTACATGAACTAAAAAGGACCTTGTTCAGTCACTTCATTTTTGATGAACAAAACAAAAGACTACTGGCCCAAGCCAACAGAAAGCGACAACAGTAATACAATACAATACAATACAATACAATATTGCTAAAAGTAACAAAGCTTTCTCTTATGGGGAGTTCATGAAAGACCTCATGCTCAGTGTTTGTGAAATTTTGTGTCCTGACAAGACAAATAATTTTTTAGACTATGAATTTGTCTTTAAAAACCATTACTACTATAATTGTAACCATAGATAAAGACCTATCATAACAGCTACAATAAATAACTGAACAGTTTGAATTTTGTTCTATTACTATGGACCTGAGTACTTATATGAGCGATACCACTCAAATACTAGGTATGAGGTGTCAAAAAAAACTTTCCTATTACTGAAGAACTAGCTTGCGTACAATCGATAAAGGGATCTACAGTAGGGTGAGGCCTGTTTCGTGAATTTAAGCAAACTCTCTCTCACCTTCAAAACTACCCATTACCAGTAGGCTATATGCAATATTACGTCTGTTGGAGCAACAAATATGACGGAAAAATTATGGGTTTGTTGGGGTCTTTAACCATGAATATCCTGAGAACAATTTTGTATTTGAACATTGTATCATACATCAAGATGCTCTGTGCCATTCTGCCCTTGACATGAAACATGTGCTGGACGTCCCTGTTAGACTTGTTAATGCTATTCGATCTCGGGGGTTTGCTCTCAGACAGTTCCAAGAGTTTCTTCACTTGAGTGCAAGCTGAATACTCTGATGTACTCTAAGACATGAAATTAAGGGGATGAGGTCAGATCGAGAAGAGTATCATGATGGAAACAAACATTGAACAATATTTGGCTATCATCAGTATTATTTTGATGTGGCCTGTGAAATAGTAAAATCAGACATTCAACTCGAATTAATTGGATTGCAATGTAACACTCAACCGAAGCAGTAGTTTCTCAACGCCAAAAACTTGAGCTCTACAAGCTGTCATTAAAAGCATGTTTCCCTAATTTAATCTCTCCTGTCCAGAAGGTTTTCAACTTGTTTGCATCGACAATATTTTTGTAAGATGTACCATTGTAACTTTTAAATAAACTATCTTGTTTCGTCTGACGTTTTTCGATTTTATTTTGCCCACTCCACGAAAAGTTTGCTCATCCCTGAACTAGAGTAATTAATACATATGCGTATACGCAAAATACTTTGTCAGATGTGGTGTGGTAACAGAAATTAAAAAAAAAACATGTTTGTAACCAAGTGATTATAATGGTCAAATTTAATAGCTAAAACATAGTAAAGAGAATGCGTATAACCCAAACGGGTAGTAAGACGCGGTTCTATAAATAAAAAAATAGTAAATAGAAAAGTGAGAAAATTATTTATATGTTATTCAGTAATATTTTTTTTAAGGGAACAGTTAAAAATTAAAAAAATAGATAGTTATTAATGAAAAGGGTACACCTTAAATAACTCTCTAGTTTTGGTTATTTTTTAATGGTAGAAATCAAATTTAGAGTTACTGCTGTTTATACAATGCCCAACAGGGCTGCTGAGTTTGTAAGAGCTACTGATGGAAAATATTTTAAGTTTTCTAGAAGTACTAGAGGATATAATAACGTCAACATGCGTGAATGCAGATTGACAAGAAGTTTTACTAGTATTAAAATGTTAAAAACAAAAAGAGCATCCTAAAAGAGAATAATAATAATAATAATAATAGTATAGCCACCCTCATTAACCATTTCTACATTTAACGCCAAAAGTCTAATTTTTATAAAAACGTATGATTTTTCTATTTTTACAGTATTAATATTTAAATCTAAGTCCATTAAGTAACTTAATGATGCTCACATCAATGTTTACGAGATCTAATCGGATGGGTCAGATAGTTAGTGGATTTCCAAATGTTATTTGTTACTGTGGTTTTCCAAGCCCTCTCTCCACGCAAATGCATGTTAGCTTCCTATGATTTAATACTTATCCTCCTTAATCCTTAGATAGATGATAGATACTCCTGGAGATCAACGAAATAATTAACCAAATTATGAGAGGTCTGCATTTAATTTTTTTTTAAATAAAAATGCTTGGTCACTAAACTATCAAATTTTGCCTTTTAACTTCTGACCTTTAAGAATACAATGCCTTCTTCTGAAATCCATACTGATGCTATCCTCTGACTGGTCCGCGTGAAGAGATTGTACCAATCGAAGACCCACCAACTGATAAGACTACCAGAAATCAATGTTGCTGACATACTCCCGAAATAAGATTGCTGTAACGTCAACAGAAACATCGAAAGATATTTACACGCTACTCTATAGCTTAAGCTTCAGGTACGAATGTCTACAAACCACACCTTATTTCATTGATTAATAGAGTTTTTTTATTAAACTTCATGGCGCTAGCCCGCAAGAGAACTATACCGAACAAGCTGCCTCCGCATATTGCCTAAGATACTGCCAACATTTGCGAATAGATGGTGTCATGTGGCTAGCACAACAAACCCTCCGGGAGTTAAACTTAATTTCCTAGACCGGAGCCACTACTTTTTGATATCGATAAACAAAACAAATAAATGATACAAGATCATACAAACTATCTCCAGTAGTTCATAGCTTGAAACTCATGAAAATTTACGCTTAAAAAATAAAGTTTTAAATTAATTCTCAAAATCTTCAAGAAGAAAAGAATTCATAATTTCTATACTTTAGTGGATTTATTTTTGTATTTGACAAAAAATCAGTTTATGGTCAGAAGAGTAGCTTTCATAAACACCACAGTTTAGACTTATAACGATATTAAAGATAACATAGATTTGTGTATCTTGGTTGTTTGTAGATTCATTATTCTTTAATCCGGGATTCAGACTTCATCTTTAAATTAAGTTCTTTATAAGCTTTCTATTAAGTTAATAAGGTAACCATTCTGATTTTAAATTATATTAACGATAAAATAACCCAACCAGTGCAAATTATTATGTCAAACATTCCCAAGATAGCAATTTGGAACCAAATCTTTAGAGCCATTTCTAAAATATTTCAAGGCCCCTTTAAAAAAAGTCATTGTTAAATTATCCATAAACCATTTTTCACCCAAATAACAAATAGGCTATAGAGTGTTATTTTTCATGTTACACACACTCAAGATACCCATTTAGAACAATATCATTAAGACCATTTTATAATATTTCAAATTTTTGAAAACATCTGTTATCAGTAAACTACGCATAAACGAGTTTTTCTCCTAAAAATGTATACAGTGTTATTTGTTATACCACACAATATCCTTAGTTTAAGGGCTAGTGTAAAAATCATAAAAGTCGCCCGAGGTTTACCCCTATAAAATCTAAATATCAAATTTAAACAAAATCCCTCTAACCGTTTCAAATCTGTGGCCAGGGAGAGACAGACAGGAAGGCAGGCAGACGTGTTGACAGAAAGAATGGTAAAATCCACTTTTTTTGGGTTCGAGTTCAAATAAAACGGTAAGGTTCGTCATAATCTCAAGAATTTTTTCTCTTGTAAGAGAAAGTAAAAATCATAATTGTCATAACCCGCTTCAATGGCCGAATGATCTAAGCGCGCTAATCTCATGTTAAACTCAACTGCTAAAGACGGGGAGATCGGGATGGATTCGAAACCCGGTTGAGCCCACCTAGAGTGTTTTCATTATAAATGGCTTCCCATTCTCCTTTCACACAAATGCGGGTAGCTTACCTCTCAAATGTGTCCTTCATCATCCCTACCCCATTAGATTAATCATACAAGCGTATAACCGAATAAGGTGGTACGACGCGGTGATTTAAAACAATATGTTAATTTTGGAACAGTTTTTTCCTTGTTCCGTATCTTACTAACCGCCCGAGATTTACGGATATTTATACTAAAGGGATAGAGATGAGAGGGAGGTAGTATCCACCCGCCCACCCTAACAACCCCATCACAAAAAAACAAGTTAATAAAAAATTATGTATTTTTGTCATGCGCTCACCAGAGCGGGCTCTAAATATATATATTGGTGTGTTTTTATTATTAGCAACGCGTCTTACTACCCGTTCGGGTTATACGCACTTACGCTAATGTGTTAATGGTAGGGTGATTGTGAGATGAAATGGAGGACCTACAGTTTAACGTGGGATCCGAAGCACGGTGGAGGCCTGGCATTCCACACATTAACAAGTTATGATTAATACACGTCTTATCAGAGGTGAAGGAAGGGATTGGCAATCAGATATATCTGTGCCACATATGTATTAGTTTACGATAATGTGTCAGGGATCAGGATGATTGAATTTAGAAGTAGTGCACCCGCATTTTCTTGGAATAAATGTGGAAAAATAATAAAGAAAAATAACCATCCTTGGTAAAATTCGACTGGGATTCAAACCCCAATATCGTCAAAGGTGGTCTGACTTATTGCGAGTTTGGAGCCTTAGACCATTCGACCACCTAAATGAGTGCATTTATGTTTTTTGACAAATCAAAGTTAAATAATTTTCGATTAAAATAAACAGCTTGATGAAATTAATAAACTTTGCAACCCTAACAGTAAGAATCAACCCCTCCAGGTGGGACTGATTCAAGAATTTGGTAAAACATGGTAGGTAAACCAACACTTAAATTATTTTATTATCTCTAATTACTAGGCAAACAATTATATGGTTAGTGCATATAATTGTAATTAGAAATGAAGTAAGGTCACCGGCTGTGAGTCGAGCTCTAACTTGCTATTCAAGGTTTTGATTCCATGCGGGAGGATTAAGAGTGTTTTTTTCCCTCCCTCCACATATTTACATCCTCACACGGTCTGAGTACCTTAACAATAGTGTCCCTCCTTTGATTTATTTTTAGCAACTATTATTACTACTATTTCGAGTTATACGCTTATGTACCAATCACGCCGATGGGTTCGGTATGGGGAAGGTTAAATTTAGATTAAGTGTACCCGCATTTGCATGTGGGGAGGGAGAGAGAGAGAGAGGGAGAGGGTGTGATACATAATTTAGAATAAACCACCCTGAATACGCCCGACAGGGATTGAACCCTGATCTCCCCGTCATCGTCAGTCCAGTCTATTGCGAGAATAACGTCTTAGGCCACGCCACTAAAGAAACAGGTCGTATCCAATTTATAGTCAGGCAGTGAGAACTAATATCTTAATCCTGTTAATAACATGTACACATTTATATAAATAAAAACATATTTCTTATTAATCCTAAATATAGTAGTATTTATCTTATGATTTGAGTGAAGTAACAGAAAATATATTTTATATTTAATTAGTTACAAACAATACAACTCCCTTAATATATGAACTTGGAATCTCATATTAGAGTTACTATATTTAATAACGGTCCTAACCCCAGTCAATCATCGGAATACAATACTAATAATAGTAAAGCTACTCGAGGGTATCTTTGGATTAACCCAGATCTAGCTAAATTAGGCTTATCATCCCCACCATTTGTTATTAACAAGTTAATCCGTCAATGTTTTTAATTACACTTTGTTAATACATCATCCAGAACTTTTGTAGTAAAATTAATTTAGATTTTAGACTAATCCATATTTGATCATTTATTATTGTGCCCCGGAAATTAAACATTTTAATATATTATTATTATTATTAGCACCGCGTCTTACTACCCGTTCGGGTTATACGCACTTACGCTAATGTGTAATGGTAGGGTGATTGTGAGATGAAATGAAGGACCTACAGTTTAACGTGGAATCCGAACCACGGTGGAGGCCTGGCATTCCTCACATTCACAAGATGTCTTGTCAGAGGTGAAGGAAGGGTTTGGTAATCAGATAAATCTGTGCCGGGACCGAGGATTGAACCCCGGCCGCCAGCATAGAAGTCTGACACCTTACCCCTAGACCACCAGGTCACCCATTTTAATATAAATTATATAAAAAATACTGGAAAGCTTTATGGTTATTGTTACCATAAATTTATATAGTTATAGCAAACAAAAAAAACAGAATTTTGTTTAATATAATGTTCTAATTAACTTTTTTTAAATAGCTTTTTAAATTCAGCGGTTTTCTATACCTTTATATTATTTAATTAATTATATATAGAAATAATAAAAAGTATTTATATCTCACTTACCTAATTAATCAGCCTAATACGTGTCGAATTCATTAAAAAAATTAATTTAATATTATTTATCACTGTTTGTTACCAAATTTCCACTAGTTTGTAGATATTTTATTCACATCATTTTTTGTTTGTCAATAAAAGGTGAACACGAGCACTGTACACTACCTAAATAAGTTATTCCTTTCAATGTTTAATCAAGTCATTATAGGCAAGATAATTAGATAATTTACGAAGAGGAACATGGGGTAAAGGGAGGAAAACGCGATAATCACATATGCAAAGTTTAATCATAGGTGTTAACGTAATAAACAAACACAAAAAATAAATTAACCTGAAACGATGCTTCCAGTGAACACTAATTTACTCACCAGGAAGGTGTATTGGTAAAGGGGAGGTAGGTGGGTTTTATTACAGGAGGTGTATTTTAATATAGGTGTATATTGGAGGGGGTTAACACCCGCGCTTCTCGTCAAAAACTATTCGCACCTCTACGCCCGCTCCTTGCCGACTGATCTCTCTGGGTACAGCAGGGGGCGATACGTGTCGAGCTCAATAGAATGCGCTACCATCGAATATTTCTCCCTCCCTTCCCGATGATCCTAGAGAGACTCTAAACCGTCCTCTTCGGCTCACTCACTCACTCACTCACTCACTCACTACCCCACCCAGGACTCTTTACAGCTCGACTCTATCGCGGGGGGAAGGGGGTCTTGGGTAGGGTTAAGGGGGGTTGGAAAGAGGTGTAAAGCGGGGTGGGGGTCGTATGGACTACCCTGCCTAGCCAAACTGCTTGCTTGCTTTCGCTAGCGATCGATCTCTCCGAAAACTGGTAGCCCTTGTACTTCTCTTGTGATGTAACACATTTCTGGTCAAGCTAAGAGCATGGAGGTTAAAGGGTTAAGGGGTACCAATCCCACCCCACGTATTGCACCCCCTCTCCTACACGCACACATAAAAATGGATAAATGGTTTTGAAAAGTTTTGTTGGTAAGAGTAGGTTCGTTGAGCTGTGACAAAAACATAAAATAAAAGAGCTTCAAAGTCTATAAGGTCGGTCGATGGAATTACATGTCCATTGGGGTGACATGCTTTAGGGACAATGGAGAGGAGGGAATGCCCGATAGGATTGAGGTCTAAAAGCTCATTCTCAATTTACATATTTAAATTTTATTTTACTCATATGTAATAATATTTTGAATGGAGATCTACTAGTGCTATAGTATTAAGTGAGTTATTATTCTCTCTTAAAAGCTGGAGTATGGTTTTATCCTTAGGATAAAGAAACCTATTAGACCAAAGGTCAGCAATTGATGGATCATAATCGATCAGTTTATCTCTCAAAAACTATCGTTTGATCACTGTAGAGAGCTATATCATCATTAAAACTCGACCTTTTGAGTCTTCTAAACTCACAAATAGGTCTGATACCTTAAAATAATATTTTGGTGGGACTAAAACTACATTAATTGGTCATAAGCGATAATGTTATAAGAAAATTATATAGCTTGATTTGAAAATATTCTGTGTGTGTGTGCTATTTCTTTCTATAAAGGCAGGTCACGTTGGACAAGGCATACAGCGTTGATTGGTAAACCCAACGGTAAGATACCATTGGGAAGACCTAAATGGAGATGGAAAAATAACGTTAGCAAGACCTGAAATAGATATGGTTAAGTGAGGGGGAGTGGATAGAACTAGCTCAAGATAGAGATATGGTGTTATGAAGTGTACTGAATAGAACTAGATCAATATAAAGATAAGGTGTAATGAGGTGGACTGGATGGAACTAGTTCAAGATAGAGATAAGGTGTAATGAGGTGGACTGGATGGAATTAGTTCAAGATAGAGATAAGGTGTAATGAGGTGGACTGGATTGAACTAGCTCTAGATAGAGATAGGGTGTGATAAGGTGGACTGGATGGAACTAGTTTAAGATATAGATATGGTGTTATGAAGTGTACTGAACGTCTGTTTCCAAACTTAAGATACAAATGTTCACAGGGATTACGATTATTTTTGGCACCATTAGATTTATAAGCTTATGAAAGGTGCCACAACCTTCCATCGTTTTTTCACTATACTTTTGCTCGTTTTTTTTTTTGCCTATACATCTTATATTTATTATTTAAATTCAATATTTCCTCAAATGCGTTTGTATTCATCCTTTTTACCTAATGGCATTCGAAACTCAAAAGTTCATTGCCGCACTTACAAAAGTACCCCGCTTATTTATATCTTGAGCTGGTTCTATCCAGACCACCTCATTACACCCAATCCATACATACAGCTAGTTCAATCCAGTCCGCCTCATTACACCTTATCTCTATCTTGAACTAGTTCTATTCAGTACACTTCATAACACCTTATCTCTATCTTGAGATAGTTCAATCCAATCCACCTCATTACACCTTATCTCTATCTTTAAATAGTTATATTCAGTAGACTTCATAACACCTTATCTCTATCTAGAGCTAGTTCAATCCAAATAGAGATAGCTTGTGATAAGGTGGACTGGATGGAACTAGTTTAAGATATAGATATGGTGTTATGAAGTGTACTGAATAGAACTAGATCAAGATAGAGATAAGATGTAATGAGGTGGACTGGATTGAACTAGCTCTAGATAAGGATTGGGTGTAATGAGGTGGACCGGATTGAACTAGCTCTTAGATAGAGATAGGGTGTGATAAGGTGGACTGGATGGAACTAGTTAAAGATAGAGATATGGTGTAATGAGGTGGACTGGATTGAACTAGCTCTAGATAGAGATATGGTTAAGTGAGGTGGAGTGGATGGAACTAGTTCAAGATAGAAATATGGTTTTATGAAGTGTACTGAATAGAACTAGATCAAGATAGAAATAAGGTGTAATGAGGTGGACTGGATTGAACTAGCTCTAGATAAGGATTGGGTGTAATTAGGTGGACTGGATTGAACTAGCTCTAGATAGAGATAGGGTGTGATAAGGTGGACTGGATGGAACTAGTTAAAGATAGAGATATGGTGTTATGAAGTGGACTGAATAGAACTAGATCAAGAACCGGTGTAATGAGGCGGAATGGATTGAACCTGCTCATGATTTAAATAGGTGGGGTAATTTTGTAAGTGCAGCAATGGAATTTTGAGTTTCGAATGTTATTAGGTAAGAAAGACAAGGACAAAAGCATTTGAGGAAATATTGAATTTAAATAATAAATATAAGAAGTATAGGCAACAAAAACGAGTAAAAGTATAGTGAAAAAACGATGGATGGTTGCGGCACCTTTCATAAGCTTATAAACCTAATGGCGCCAAAAATAACACAAACCCTGTGAACATTTGTATCTCAGCTTTGGAGACAGACGTTCTAAATTCACTGATGGAAACTGGGTAGTCGACACTTAAATGTTACCTTTGAATAATGTTTATATTCTTGCTTTTAGACAGTGTCAATAAGTGTGGTTTATGAAATGTTACATAAAAAACTAGAGGAAGAACGTATATTTACATAGTATATATAATAAGTATATATCTAATGATAATTATAAACGTGATCATTACTGAAATAAGTGACAAAACTTATCAATGTTTTACACGAGAGTGTTTAACACCCTACTAAAACACACATCTTCAGATCGTCTCCAAAGCGTAAACAGGGGAGAATTAGTAACACAATTCCGACAGCAATTATTACCAGACGTTACTTGTGTAGGATATAACAGCTTTGTAATAATGCAAGTACAGAAAGTTAGAGTTCAGTGATAAGCTGGCTTTGAAGAGGGGCGTTGCTGCTATATTTTACATTAACAAATTTTATCAACTCGCTTGGTTAAAAGAAAAAAAAAAGTCCGTATGGAGTTTTAGATAAAATTAATTTAATATACTAATTGGAAACAAAATTAGGCTGGAACAAAAGTCTTACATCTGGGACTGTCCCCAAAATTTGGAGACGAATGGTCAACTTATTTAAGAGCAAAGTGAACTTAAATAAGCTTACGTTGACTAAATCCAACGATATTTAATCCTTTAAAGCTGTAAAAAAAATATACACCATATACCAAAATAGACAGCCACAGGACACATGGTATGTCATATGGAAACATATAAATAGATCAAAGGGATTCTGAATCTACATAATAAAATTTTTCAAAAGACGATCAGACTTTAGTTAAATTAAGCAAAGTAAGATTTTTGTAGGAAATAATTTTTAAAAATACAAACTTTTTTACGAGCAACAGTGTTAACATTTCAATATAATATTGATGTTATTCTGTAAGTATTGAAACCATATATATAAAAAATTACAGCTGAAGATGAATTTAACGAATTTACATGAAAATTATATGACACCTTATCTCAGTCGATAGCGTGTCTGCCGACTGAGGTAAGGGTCGCGGGTTTGATTCTCGGCATGACCGAAAATTTATCATTGATGAAAGTTTGGGTTTACACTTTCACATTGATAAGTTAACGGCCGAGGACTGTATGTTGTGCCTGTCCTAGTCTAAGGATTTATTATAAGGTATATGAAGATACGACAGACCTAGCCACCTGGTAGTTGATAATATATGGCTTGAGTAGAAAACTTAATAAGCCCATTAGCTGTAAACAGTAATGGATGTAAAACTTAAAAATAGCTACATGAAAGTAAATATACTAACTTTTCTAGCGGTAAAATAGAGGCACTTATTCCGATGAATATACGATTAATCTTTGGCATTGATATATTGTTTTCTAAAATAACATTATTAGCTTACGTGAAGTACGAAGTTAGTTAATTAAACAATTTGGGGGCTAAATTTTGGGAGGGTAAATGAGAATAAATGCACCCACACTAGCGTGAAAAAAGCGCATGTAACACACAGTGATAAATAGCATGAGAAAAACCACGCCCACTGCAACCGACTAGGTTCTGATCTCAATCTTTCCTTCACAGGCAATCAAGTCTATTGCCATCTTAATGGAGCTACCCATGTACGCGAGAAACTACCACGAATATGTTCACCTCTAACGCAATATTTAGTTCTAAGATGCGTTATTAAAAGATATGGTTCACGCCAAAATGATGTCGAAAGATTCCAACAGGGTTCTTTTTCCTTGACCACACTATTTTCGAGTTTTATCAATAGATAAAATGTGTGAAAATCTGACATTAAATCGTTTTCATTGACTTTTTAAGCATTTACGTGTAGCTATGAGACTAGGTTTGATGAAAATGGGTTCTAGATTTAGCGTTCGTCTAACAAATTCATTACATTTTTAATAGGCCCTCAACCTACATTATTAAGATATTTGAGAACTTTCAGTGAGCTTTCCTCTTTACCTGGAGATAAGAAGTTTCTTGGGTTTTCTCCCCCTTTTTCTTACTGACATGGGAAAGGGTGGTTGTAGGTTAGGAGCTTAAGGGAATATAATTTTAGACAGAATAAAGGTGTAGTTGCAGAACAATAGTATATAGTAATAATATTTTAAGCCATGTGGCCCAACAGCGATTGATACTTTCTTGCTGACCGAGATGGCCGCCTTAAGGTGGGAGTGTAACAAACGCGAGAGAAGGCCAGAAGTTTTGCAGTTCTTTTGACAATTTTTTTTTGCCAAAATAAATAAAATATTCTCCAGTACAAACATAGAGCTTAATTTTATCCACTCTATTGAGAGCCTTCTGCATCCTTGTCCGAATTAGCGTAATTAATGTATGAGTATTACCTGAAAGGGCACTGAGAAGCGGTGGTGGGGGTAAAAAAAGATGAACATACTAACGCCTTTGTCTGCATACTCATTGGTACAGGTAGCTATATTAATTATTAATACCACTTCAATCAATGACATAAAATAACGTCAGTATTTACACATAATCTAATTTCTCTATATACGTTCAGACCAATTTGAATATGTGTTTGTACTACATAGAAACTCGCAGTTGCCAAACAATAATGGAACATATTCAAATATAACTTTGTGATGCGAGACAAAATGGCAATCAAATGGGGGTTGTATGGACGGACGTGGGACTTCAATTAACCGTGACGGTGATAGTTACAGTTACGCAAGCAAGCAATTCACTTCACAAAAGGATACCGCCTCCCCCTTCTCCCCCACCACCCCATTTTCCCAGCTGACTTAATCCCCAATCCCAGGGACACACATAACTCCTGTTCCCTTTCACGACGATGTTAATATGTAGAACTAACTAGGCAGTACAGGCAACTACATTAAATTGGGAAATTGACAATTGCCTCATTCCATCCTAGAAACGTACTTTAGGCATAATAGACCGGTACAATCCTTTCTAATAAATAATACTCTTTTGCTGAAAGTAGCCTGGAAAAAATACATTAGAAACAAACCTTATCTCCCCCGCACCCCTTTTTTAAGTATCACCACGTTCGCCGAAAAACAAGATAATTGAAATGTGGTAAAGTGAATAAATCTAATCAATTAACAAAAAAATTGACGTGAGCTGCACTAGTTAGTCTGCACTAACAGAAGAGGTCTCAAGTTTGTTAATAAAAACAGCTTAGAAGCACTAGTGGAATTTAATGACAAGCCTACTCAATCAATTCGTATTTCCTTACAAAGCGAGAAACAGGAAGACAACTGCATCTACTGTTGTGAGGAAATTTTAAATACCTTGTTCAATGTAGAACGCGTATGTCTTTTTTATTTAATTTTAATTTTTGTTCACGACACAACATGATAATTTGAAAACGTTTATCTCTAGATTAATCTTAAAGATGTGTTTATCAAATATAAAATGAAATGTGTTGATAACCTGATGTTTTTAGTTGACGTTGCAGAATCTCATGGGTCAACATATATTTCAATAGCGTGGGAATTGCTGCGTCACTCGAACAGATTATGTTCTCGGTTTTTGACCAACGTGGGTATCAAGATTTAGGCTTCCCACCAGAGTTTAAACGTGAGAGTTGTGCTGTAAAACAGTATAGAGAGAGGAGAATCCTCTCCTTTTAGTCCAACATATTTGACACATGAACAATCATTAAACTTACGTATTTCAAAATAAATGCAAAATTCAGTGATGATGATGATGCCATCACAACAGAACCATTTCTAACCTTGAGTTTATAAAAAATAAGCTAACATTTTGAGTAAGACGCTTTGTCGATTTCTGTGACACAAAGAGCTAATTAACTCGGACAATGGGGGCTTAATTGATTGAG
>CABFOW010003073.1:69989-83598 GCA_902141385.1 Timema californicum | reverse complement strand
AGGTTCTCACCTAGTCTTATTATCAGTTGCTGTTCTTGTGCAATATTCAACAAGGGGAGGTTCTCACCCAGTCTGACTATCAAGCAAGGATTGTATCTTGACAATGGCTTCCAGGAAAATTAGCCATGAATCCAGTCTTCGTTGCTGACATTATTTTTACTGCTGATAGAAATGTGAATGTTCGTAATTATCATTTAGGGGCAGACGAAATTCTTGATGTCATTCTCAATTAAATAAACCAGAAGCGATATCCAATATATGTTTTCTGACCATTTTATGAGACAGATTCGTTTTGCCAAACAGATTAAATGGTACGTGCTACTATACCTTTATACTGACTTTTTTTCTACCCAATTTATGTTGTTGATGCATTACGGGGCAATACTTCGTGTTTCACGAACTGTCAGATATCAACTTAATGATAAATTTAAGAGCAGAGGGATAAGTCAAGGGGATCGAGTCGCATAGCTCCCTTGGTCTCCTGACCTTGATATTTTAGATCATTAAGATTAGTTTAATCCTTCCAACATTTGGTCTAGCGGACTTAGAACACAGAGATTAAAACTGTTGTCAGATGACCGGGATGGAGCCAGGTGTTTTTAAAAGAGTACACAATATCATTATTAGAAAATATGACTCTTGTGTGGAAATGGAATGAAAACATTTAGAACACCTGATTTAGTGATGAGGTAATAGGCCTACTCAATAAAATTGCATGTTGTATCGTTTTATTTCTACTACTGATCACATAATTGGCTCCAACTTTGTGTGAGTTAGTTTGCAGACTTGTTTTTACCGGGAGTTTTTGTACTCATTTAAATGAACACCACCAGATCTTAAAATTCCTGAGCCATTTCTGTGTATCATCCTGTTTAAGTGTCAATAAAATGTTTGGTCACACTTTCTCCGCGGTCGAGATGATACTGCAGAGTGTGATGCAACTTGAATACAATGATGGCAAGACCTGCCTGTCATCTCGCATTGTAGTCCTTTCTGGGCGTTCAGTAAGGTCAAGAGTGCGATTCACCAGCGTTGATGGCTACGGCTGGAGGACGGAGAAGGGGTCTGGGCTTGATGTCTTCCATCACGTCTATTCCTTCAAACACTAATCGGGCTCGATTATAAGATCTAAACTCAAGAGAATGGCTAGTCCTCAAATCTTATTCTAACACTGACAAGATTAGTTTCTGTGCGCACCACGTCTGATTATCTTTTCGGTTTGGTTACATACTTAGGCCTACACTAATGAAGTAAGAATGAGAAAGGTATTATTTTTGGAGAAATGTACCCACGTTTACAAGGATAGAAATATTGTGAAACCCCATATTGGTGGCTGCATTTTTCAAAGAAGTCACTCTTTCAGTAGAGTACTAATGATGTCGGTGACCTGGCGGTCTAGGGGTAAGGTGTCAGACTTCTGTGCTGGCGGCCGGGGTTCAATCCTCGGTCCCGGCACAGATTTATCTGATTACCCAACCCTTCCTTCACCTCTGACAAGACATCTTGTGAATGTGAGGAATGCCAGTCCTCCACCGTGGTTTGGATTCCACGTTAAACTGTAGGTCCTCCATTTCATCTCACAATCACCCTACCATTACACATTAGCGTAAGTGCGTATAACCCGAACGGGTAGTAAGACACGGTGCTAATAATAATAATAATAATAATAATAATAGTATTGATGATGATGGGAAGATTTGCAACCTGGTTGGGTGTATTGTAAGTGGCTTAAACTAAATGGATTGTAACTTTCCCGTACGTAAGTGTGGCTAAACGACCTCTAAGATATTAGTGTAATTATTAGTCCATAGGCGTATAACTCTAACGGAAAAAAAGACGAGAGATCAACAAAAAGAAAAAAAACAAAAGAGTGGGAATTTTTCTAAATCCTATCAGTGCGTTCTTCTGGGGTTGGAATCTAGACATTTCACCCCCTTTTATAACAGACAGGACCAGATTGGCATATGTGTTCTCTTTCCTACTAGTGCGAGATTAAAATGTCATTCTATTGATTTAAAGGGACTATAATAGTATTTAAAAAATATTACAGACTAATATATTTAAAATAATAAGTCTATTTGCTTATTTAGGTAATTATAAAATTGTGGCCAGAGATGATTGAGTATTCACCATCTTTAAATCAACAAATAACACTGGGTTAAATCCTTACTTAGTTCATGGGTGTAATTTAAGTTACCCACCTAGGATATTTTTAGTTCAATTGTAAAATTAAGTTTTAAATATAATAAAAACTTGTTGATTGGTTTGTTTAATAAAACACTTTGCGCTTAAATAAAGATAATAAATATTTATTGATGCCATTTTGCAGTGATTAATTACGTTTGAATAAATAAATTGAGTAATGCAACATAATATTTTAATAATTAGATCTTAATAATTATTCATATTATACACAAGCCATGAATGGTTAAATATATGAGCTCAAAATATGTGGCTTTTTTATTTGTTGTAGGTTGTCTGGGTTTTAATCATAACACTTTACGTGAATATTATATTGAGAGATAAGTTTTTCTTCTCCTAGAGCAAATCTATTGCAGATAGGCAAAAGCAAATTTGTAAGCAAAAAAATATATTAAATAAGAACTAAAGCCATAAATTCATAGAGTCTATATAACTAATTATATTTTTTCCCCCCTTAAAACATATGCGTATTTAAATATAAAAATAGTTTTAATAAAAAGTACCAATTGTTTATAAACCTAAGAATTGAAAAAAACCAAACATAAATACCCATGTAATTCATTTAATAAATACCATGTTTGGAGGACACTTGGCGAGTTCTAACCCTATCTAAAAAGGGTATATAAAAGCTGACATAATAAATACTTTAGTATTTTTAATGGGAAAATTGAGATGATGTTTGTTAAGTTTACCGTAAAATCTCATTTACACTATTGTTTAAAAAATATATTTAATGTTCAACTATGAAAATGAATTGTATATGCTATTTTCTATTGTATTTTCATAAACATAAAAAGCCACTGTAAATACCATTTTGTCATAAAAGAAATAAAAAAAATTAGTTTTTTTTATTAATTGAAATAGCAGATAGATCTAAGATTGACACATTAAATTAACTTAAATCAATGCCAAACTAAAATGTTGATTGACATAATGAGCAGAGGGTTGAAAATAGCTCTATGCTGCATCAATGAGCACGTGAATTGAAAAACTGACTTATTTTTATGGTATTATGGTGGCGTAGAGGTCAAGGTTCTAATCTCGTCTGAACCATTATCGTAAGTAGAGTGTAAATATGCGCAATTTGAATTAATAGTACGGTGGTGGGGGAGAGGGGCGGGGGGGGGGAGCGGAAACTATTAGAAGATCTCTTCTGAGGAAAGTGATGGACAACGTGCTGAGGTTTGTTTGACGTCCGGTGGAACTCATCTGAGTGACATTATCTTCAAATAGTGAAAAAGTGTAGGTTGTAGCTTGACTTTATTTAGCTAGTGAATATTTAAATTTCAATCAAAGTGGTAGTTTTCAAGTTACTAATCGTCTAATGGTTTTATTCCCACCCTGTATTAGTTGCATAAAATAACATATATATTGCTCGTAAGGGCTGTAATACGAAGTTTAATAAAACTTAAAATACAGATCACTTTTTACTTTCTCGTTATCTTACAGTTAGAGAAAGTATTGTAATCGTCAAAAAATTTGAACTCAAGATTTTTATGAATCTTGACGTATAATGACCCTCCGAATAAAAAAATAATTGTTTTTGACTTTCTGTCTGTCTGTCTGTCTGTACCTCCAACTAGGCCCTAAACTATGTTACCGATCAGGCTAAAACTTGGTATCTAGGGTTTTCATAGGGTTGCCCCGAGTAGTTTTTGGAATTGGATATCTAACTCTAAAATTAAGGGTAGTTTACTGAAGGCAAAAAGAGAAAAAGTCAATTTTCTCAAAATCGGCTTTAACGATTTTGATTAAATTTCATTTCTAACCATTTATAAATATAACAAACAAAATGGATTCCCTCAATATTTCAGTAAAATAGCTTTAAGGGCTCAGGTCTGATGCGTAAACTATATTTTTTTATAATAGCTCCTAAACTATTTGAGATATGAAATTACTTATTTTTTTTCAAATATGTATATATATATTTATAATACAAATATTTTATAAGAAGCATATTTTTTTCAAACCAATAACTTTCAAGCTATACGCAAATATATATCTTTTTTTTTAACATTTCAAACATTCGAGTATTGCTACCGCAAAAGAAAATTTAACCTGAAATGTTGATGGATGTCGACGTCTTAAGACCCCCAAAACCTAAAAAGTGGTCTTTGCAATGACGTCTGTCTGTGTGTGTGTTTAAACTTAAAATTAAGAGTAGTTTAAGAAAGGCCGAAAAGAGAAAAAAATCTATTTTCTCAAAATCTACTACAACGATTTTGATTAAAATTCGTAGTAGATTGTTGATTAAAATTATAAATAAACTAGCTATTTTAATTTTCCCATGCAAATGAATTTTAGAGTACTTTACTGAAGCAGAAACTTCCGTATCTCCGAAACTATTTGAGATACTATATATCTTATCATTGCGAAATTGTAGTAATCTTAAAAATAAAAAACTTTTATATGAAATATATTTTTATAAATCCAACAGTTTCTGAGATATTGGCAAATATATTAATACAATTTTGTGAGCTTTAGTTGTAAAGAGATTCTACTATCGCAATAATTCTTCAATGCCATAGAGTAATTAGATATAAGTAAGTCTCTAAAAGTTTATGTTGTTTTTCCTTAAACTTCTTTGGAGAAATATTTGTACAACAATGGTCTATATCCATTTTAGACTCAATAGTCAATATTTACATTTTTTATTATTCTAAATTTATATAAATGAGGAATTTAATAGAAATGCGATGGTATGAAGATTTGCAACACCTATTAAAATGTCAAAAAGTTGGAAGTTGAAATTTTAATACTAAGTGTTGACCCTTGTGGACCGAATATTGATCTTTTTTTATCGGTCCAAACATACAAATGTGGACATTAATTCTTTAAAAACCAAATTATAAAATTTAAAACCGAGACTCAAAAAAAAAAAGCTTTACATAATTATAGTGAAATCTATGCTTGGGTTTGCTAGTGTATATTATTTCGATTCACATATTAAATTACGAGTTTAGAGTAAATATCTCCATTTTCCAGCAATAGAGCGAGAAAGTCCGTGCGGAGTTCCGTACCATTTATTTGATACACTGACAGATAATTAATTAATCTAATATATAACATGTTACACATTTTTAGTTGTTTTTTTACTATTTCAAGTGTTCTTTAACATATTCAATTTTTAATTCGTCTAAGCTCACTTCGGTGGCTCTAAGGCTCTAAGGCTCTACAATCACAATATACTAGACTGCGGATCATGGGTATCTCGTGGTTCGATTCTGGTCAGGAGTACGGAGGGTGTTTTTATCCTAAAGGGTTTTCCCCTCTCTCTCCATGAAAATGCAGTTAAAACCCTCTAAGCTCATCCTTACTCATTAGAGTGATTAGTACATAATGGTGTGATTGGAGTGGGTAGTAAGAAGTGATGATAAAACAAATCAATCTAATATAGTAAAGATATGGATTTATATAGTGAATAGTTTGTGTGTGACACGAGAGTTGCACGATGTCAATCACACCTTGAGGTCTCAAATTTAGAGATTAGTGGCCCCTGGGAACAAACCTGTGCAACTGGAAGCCGAAATTATTATATTTTTTAAAAATTAGTTGAAAACCGGGCAAAAGGATTTTTTTTCTGTCTGTTTTAATCAAAGAAAAACGTTTCTTGTTGGTTGGTCACCCTGAGTAACACCTGATTCTTCTGCTCTTCAATTATATGTGTAACAGAAACGAGTGTGTGCTATGTCGAGTGTTTGTGTGTAGTGTCTTCCTCAGCCGTGACGATGAAACTATTTTCTCGACTACAACCTGTCCAATATATTGATAAAAGTGTGTGCTATGTCGATGTGCTATGTCGAGTGTTTGTGTGTAGTCTCTTCCCCAGCCGTGACGATGAAACTATTTTCTCGACTACAACCTGTCCAATATTTTTATAAAATTGTGTGCTATGTCGAATGTATATGTGTAGTTTCTTCCCTAGCCGTGATGATGAAACTATTCTCTCGACTACAACCTGTCCAATATATGGATAAGAATGTGTGCTATGTCAAATGTTTGTGTGTAGTCTCTTCCCCAGCCGTGAAGATGGAACTATTTTCTCGACTACAACCTGTCCAATATATTGATAAGAATGTGTGCTATGTCGAGTGTTTGTGTGTAGTGTCTTCCTCAGCCGTGACGATGGAACTATTTTCTCGACTACAACCTGTCCAATATATTGATAAAAGTGTGTGCTATGTCGAGTTTTTGTGTGTATTCTCTTCCGTAGCCGTGACGATGAAACTCTTTTCTCGACTATGATCTGTCCAATATATTGATAAGAGTGTGTGCTATGTGTCTAGTGTGTAGTGTGTAGTGTGTAGTGTGTATTCTCTTCCACAGCCGTGACGATGGAACTATTTTCTCGACTACGACCTGTCCAATATATTGATAAAAGTGTGTGCTATGTGTCTAGTGTGTAGTGTGTATTCTCTTCCCCAGCCGTGACGATGATACTATTTTCTCGACTACGACCTGTCCAATATATTGATGAGAATGTGTGCTATGTCGAGTTTTTGTGTGTAGTCTCTTCCCCAGCCGTGACGATGATACTATTTTCTCGACTACAACCTGTCCAATATATTTATAAAAGTGTGTGCTATGTCTCTAGTGTGTAGTGTGTATTCTCTTCCCCAGCCGTGACGATGAAACTATTATCTCGACTACGACCTGTCCAATATATTGATAAAAGTGTTCCGCTGTCATTTAAAACCGGCTGGCCGCAGCTTGACCCACTTCTCTGGAGGAGGGTTTGGTTGGTTTAAGCACAACAAGGTGACAACTTTTACTCCAATCTCTTAACGAAAGGCCCGCATCGGGGCTCACACAGATTAGAGGTCAAGATCGTGTTGTCTGGTTTACCAGCGTTGGGAGTTTATTCTATTTATAAAACGATGGTTTATTTTGAGCAGCCTCTAGAATATGAAGCATCACACACTTATAAAGCTATATTTGTGATTTCATAGCTTAGTATTGTTGGACAGTATGTTTGTTATTATAGATAACTCACTGTTTAAAATGATTTCATATCTAATCTTAAGAACCCACTGGGTCCTCGTGTGTGCCAAAGTGTTCCAGAGAGCTCCAACAGTGTATAAGTGAAGAAGAGAGACACTTTGAACATGAATACTGACCTGGGTCTTCGTGTGTGCCAAAGTGATCCAGAGAGCTCCAACAGTGTATAAGTGAAGAAGAGAGACACTTTGAACATGAATACTGACTTGGGTCCTCGTTGTGTGCCAAAGTGTTCCAGAGAGCTCCAACAGTGTATAAGTGAAGAAGAGAGACACTTTGAACATGAATACTGACCTGGGTCCTCGTGTGTGCCAAAGTGTTCCAGAGAGCTCCAACAGTGTATAAGTGAAGAAGAGAGACACTTTGAACATGAATACTGACCTGGGTTCTCGTGTGTGCCAAAGTGTTCCAGAGAGCTCAAACAGTGTATAAGTGAAGAAGAGAGACACTTTTAACATTAATACTGACCTGGGTCCTCGTGTGTGCCAAAGTGTTCCAGAGAGCTACAACAGTGTATAAATGCAGAAGAGAGACACTTTGAACATGAATACTGACCTGGGTCCTCGTGTGTGCCAAAGTGTTCCAGAGAGCTCCAACATTGTATAAATGCAGAAGGGAGACACTTTGAACATAAACAAAAGTAAAATCATATATACTAAGTAAGCATCATTGAGGGTTTTTTCTTCGTTTGCTAAGTGTAAAGTGACATTTACGTCATCTTGTGCACATAATACGAAATACATTAATTTAAAATGATAAATATTTAGCCTTATAATTTATTCATATATAATTAGCTACTTTAATATAAACTAACTTTTTAATTTTCAGTTTGTAATCGTACGCTTTTTTATATTTTATGACTTAATTGCTAGTAACTGTGTTGATATTGTTTTTAATGAAAATCTATGTCTTCAGTAAAAAAAATCCAAAACTTCTAAAATGGAGCAGATATGCCCGGGCTTAGAGCACAAATGTGAGCATATTTTTGGAGATCGAGGACATTGGCGAAAGGGAAAGATGATAGTTTCAAGTTTGGTGACAACTTGTTGACACGCTTAAACATGTGGTGTTCTTACACCTCATTTCTAGTCTCGAGCTACCAAGTAAAAACGGTTTGAACAATTGTCTCGGTGTATACAGACAGTTCCACACGCGTGACTCATCACTCGGTCTAATCTTTCCTGATTTACTGGTGATAGGAATATTGACGTTTGAATATCTGGAAAGTGTGATCAGGTGTTATTTTCCCTTTGTGTTTTCCTACTCTCCATCCTCAAGAAAATCCATGCTTTCTTAATTTGAGATTTTCATTCCAGTACCTACCCTATCAATGTATTAATGCGCCATGCTGTTTCCTATATCTGCAACTTTCACTCCGTAGGGCATCAAGAATAAGAAGACACATTTTAAGATGACGTATTCAATATTGACAGGAAGGAGGATAAAAACCACTGTAGTTGGAAAAATACCTAGAAGTGCC
Source organism: Timema californicum (assembly GCA_902141385.1). Taxonomy (NCBI): domain Eukaryota; kingdom Metazoa; phylum Arthropoda; class Insecta; order Phasmatodea; family Timematidae; genus Timema; species Timema californicum. Next base: position 74,918 of record CABFOW010003073.1, on the reverse strand, counting down.
TCCTTGATAGTAGTATTTTAAGTTTTACCCGCCTCGGTGGCGTAGTTGGCTAACGCGCTTGTCGTGTTGAAGCTCGACTGCTGAGGACGGGAAGATCGAGGTTCGAATCTCGGTCGGGTGAACTGGGGGTGGTTTTTCCTAAATGGTTTCACACTCTCGATCCACGCAAATTCGGGCTCACTTCGTCTAATTCAACCTTCCCAATTCCTAATCCATTAGATTAATTAGTTCTTAAAGCGTGTAAGCCGAACGGGTAATAAGACGTGGTGCTAAATAATAATATTGATATTATTATTATTTTAAGCTTTAAATGTTACCAATACTGTGTGCACAGTTCATAAATCAAAATGATAGTTTTCAAATTAAAACCCTAAAATGTATCTACATCTCCTATATATATATATATATATATATAAACATCAACGTAGCAATCAAAGTGCGCTTAAATAAGATTTCAACCACTTGCGGTAGTGGATGTAATATTGTTTTTATTCAATTTGAGAAGAAACAGCAGGCATGACAACTATTTATTAACTGTACGAATGGAAGCTACAGTAGCCCTATGGCTTCTTTGGTGCTGACTGACAGCTTTGAAAAGTTACCAGACCAAATTATGTATCCCTACTACAAGCCATATGATTGGCAAATATACGTGTTTGGCAGCTGTCACTTATGACAGTCAAAATTTAGGTATATACCTAAATGTTGACCGTCAGAAGTCAACTGTGAGCTGTCAGTCAGCACCAAAGAAGCCATGAGGCTACTGTATAGTTGGTGAACTCGAGAAAAAGTTCCGCACTACTTAAAAGTGTATTTCGGTGCCTTCAGTAGTTGTATGCCTAGCATAGCCTTATATGGTCAATAAAAATGCACGGCTGGTTGCAATGTTAGTGTGTCAAACTTTCCCAAGTGAGGTCAGAGTTCAATCCTGGTTTGTTGAAATGAGTTTCTTTTCCCATAAATATACTTAACCTTTGATCTTGTGTTATATATGATGAGACACTAGATTAAGCCTTTGAGGGCACTGATTACTAAAAATGTGGTGTTCCTTGTGGTTGTGGCCGCTAAGAAACTTCAAAATAACTTAACAATAATCAAATTTATTTTTGTTAAACTATTAACAATCTACAAAACTCGTTTTATGAAGGTTTCATGTTAAAATCTCTGAAAATGATATAATTTAATTTTAATGTGAAACATAAAAATAATTAATATATTTATTCTCATTGGAGATATATTTATAATTTTCACATCTATCTCGGCTTCAGTTGAATTTTAAAATGGTGAATGACTTATTAAAACGAGATTTATGTTTACGGATGTCTCAGCTTCCAGAGATTAGGCCTCTTTGATGACCTTGATGACCTTGATATTGATGACTGGCTATTGAGCCTAAAGAGAAGGACTTCTTAGAGCATGCGGCCGCCGAATTGGCTTTTATTTAAGTTTCTGTGAATTTGAATATTTGTTTTTATTCTAGGATCCAAAGTATTCGGGGCTCACTGTTGCACAGTCCTTGTTTTGATTTCCTGTAGACACGGTTTTATTATCTAGTCAGGATACACACGCGATAGCAAACTATTATCATTATATTCTATTTAGGCCTAATATTAATATAATGACTACAATATATATAACGTCTTCTGGCCCAACTAAGTATAAAAGCACACGTTCTACACAAACAAGATTAAATCTATAGCCAACACAACATCTGGTCACACAGCCATTAATATATCTATCGCTTTGAATGAAACACTATTTCACTATTTCACTCAAACAGGCTGGAAATAGAACTCGAATAAATCATATAGTAAAACTTACCTAATAATAGCTCCATATATTTTTAAATTTTAACCGTTGTTATGTGTTTGTATTTTCCATTTTAAGGAAATGGCTTTAATGCTATGAACCTATTAACGAACATAATTAAGCATGTAGGCGTATAAACTTAATATGCGGTCTGACGTAAAGCTAAAAAAACAACTACGAATGTACCGTATTTTAGACTTTAGAGGATTAAAAAGAAGGAGTATTTGGAATGTGTAGAGTAATACAGTTATGCTTAGCACCTCCATGTAAGAGGGGAAGAAAGTATGATGAAATGGATATCCTGTAATATGAATGTATTTTTTGTGGAGTATTACCATTTAAATAAAAGGTATTACATTACGGAGGATGAAAATATTAATCATGCCTTCTGTAGCGTTTAAATCCATTGCATCCGTTCTATAAATATTTAAATAATAACTCATGGTTGAAAATATAGTTTTTTCAAAGTATACTCTTTAATCTCTATAAAGTAAAAAAAACAACAACTATGTTACCTAATGACTAAATTAAATATTTTATGTGACAATGTAAGATAACGTTTTACACCAATTGCTTCAATTGTGTGATTATGCTGAAATATACAGGAATTTTGTATAGTCTTTGATAAAAATTGAGTTAATGTTTTATGAGAAAAAATAGAAAGTCTAAGATATAGATGACTATAAAATTGATAACATTTTATAAAATTTTGAGCTGCAAATCAAATAGGGAATCTAAGAGTATTTTATCTTTCAAGAGAGTAGTGTCCTCACTTTTATAGGCCCTTAAAAATGAAACCCTGCTAAGGGACGATCACACAACAGTACAAGGCCATTCACATTTTGGTCATCCTGAAAGGAAGCAGTCTCAATCTGTACGATTACCGTATGGCCCCATCTTTTAAAATTATTTAATGATGAAACCCGTGATTATAGGCTTTCTACTTTTACAGTAAGTTAAACGGAGTAATATTTGATAGTAAGCTTTAATTTTAATAAAAAGCGCACAAAACATTACATTAAATACTTTGGTCTCCAATATCCCTTTAAAACTATGCTTAAGAACACCATTCAATAATAGTAAAGTTATTTATATACTCACATTAGAATATACCGGAAAGATATAGGTTGTAATGAGGTGGACTGGATAGAACTAGCTCAGGATATGTATAGGATGTTATTAGATGTACTGGATAGAGCTAGTTCAAGACAGGGATATGATGTAGTAAGGTGGACTGGATAAATCTAGCTCAATAGAGGGATAGAGTGTAATGAGGTGGACTGGATAGAACTAGCTCGAGATACAGATAGGATATAGTAAAGTGGACTGGATAGAGATAGCTCAAGACAGAGATAGGATGTAATGAGGTGGACTAGATAGAACTATCTCAAAATAGTGATAGGGTGTAGTGAGGTGGACTGTACAGAGATAGCTAGTGATAGGTGGTGTACACTTGCAAGTGTACCAATTAAAGTGTTTGGGTAGAGGGTCAATGTGTTACTTTGTCCATTCGTCCAAAAGTTTAGGTATGAATCTTATGTTTATTTGGATAAGCATTTAAATATGTTGTGAGTATATACATATATGTATTTATACTTGCAAAAATTGTAAGACATGAAGCTTCTAATAATAAACGTTTTCTACCTGTGCTATTGCCATCTGTTTATTTTTCACTGCATAACACATCAATAATGATTTCTGCGTCACTAGCTTAGTTGGCCTCGTGGTCTAAAGCAGGGATGCCGAATTTACGGCACTCGTGCTACTAGGTGGCACGCGAAAAGAATCTGGGTGGCATGCCAACACGTATAAAAGGAAACATTCAATAAAATATTTCCCAACATGGTATAAGTTTTTGAAGTCAATAATAATTATTTCGACATCCATGTTATTTAATATCAGATCACAATGAACTTTGTGAAATAAACGGCCAGAAATCTTCCTGGCTCGTAACTTCTCTCATACTTTAGTCAGGGTTTCCACGCACTTAGAAAACTAGAAGAGCCTAATAAACACAGATAATTTCACAAAATATAGTAAAATTACTGGAATATTTGTTAATTTGTGAAATTTAACTGAGAGATTAACATGGTAGGGCTTTAAACGGAAGAAAAGTTAATTGAAGAGTTAAAAATGCTCTTTCAAGAATGTCTTAGTTTCTCTTAGTTACTATTATTATTATATATAAAAATTTTTTTAAAAGGTTTAAACAAACAAATAATAGTGTATTCTATACTCATTTTTCTCATTTTCGTAGATTAGTTAAAACTACTTTGATTGTAGATAGAGCCAACTGGATGAACTCAATTGAAAATAGTATTAAATGCAAACCTAAAGATTTTTGGAAATTTGTTAAAAATAATCGTATGAATAAGTTTTTCCCATCCATCCTAGAAATTAATGGCAAGTCTATAGTGGATCCTTTATTAATTGCTAATGAGTTTGGGACCTACTTTCATTCCATTTATAATTCAGCTATTCCTGTCTTACCCTGCCCCGTTATTGAAACTAGTGCGCCCTTGTATCCATGCCACATTACACCCTTGGATGTTGCTAATGCTATAAAAAAATTGAGTTCTTCTAGATGTGCCGGGACAGATGGAACTCCAAGCTTTATTGTTAAAGGCTGTGCCAGCATTTTCAGCCCTTTGTTAGCCTATATTTTTAACATTAGCCTATCAAATGAAACTTTTCCTCTTACATGGAAACAATCTGTTGTCATACCTATCTATAAAAAAGGGGTAAGAACAAATGTTTGTAATTACAGACCAATTTCCCTCTTAAACACTTTCTCCAAAGTATTCGAGAAAATCATACATGAGCATACTTTCCACCACCTTAAAAATAAACTTTCAGATAATCAACATGGCTTTATAAAAAATAAATCTACTGTCACGAATTTAGTAGAATTTCTTGGGCATGTTGCCCCTCAAGTCTCTGCCCAAGGTCAGGTTGATGCTATTTATTTTGACCAAAGTAAGGCATTTGATTTATGTCAGCATAATATTATTCTCTCTAAGCTTGGTAATTTTGGACTCTCTCACTCTTATGTAAATTGGTTTAGCAGTTATTTGCATGAAAGATCATTCATTATTAAAATTGATTCACATACCTCAAATA
>CABFOW010003073.1:58347-68663 GCA_902141385.1 Timema californicum | reverse complement strand
TAGGGTGATTGTGAGATGAAATGAAGGACCTACAGTTTAACGTGGGATCCGAACCACGATGGAGGCCTGGCATTCCCCACATTCACAAGCTGTGATTAATACACGTCTTGTCAGAGGTGAAGGAAGGGTTTGGTAATCAGATAAATCTGTGCCGGGACCGAGGATTGACCCTTGACCCCAGCATAGAAGTCCGACACCTTACCCCTAGACCACCAGGTCACTGACGCTTAGTTACTAAGCGACAAAAGATTCATTTATCTATCAATCTTAAATCATAATGTTTTATATATAAGTTAGCCTACATAAATTAACTCAGTAAATTTGATGAAAAAGAAAAATTTATTAATCCTTTCTTTAATCTAATCTATCTGGGTGAATGGGAATTTCTTCTGGAAAACAGAGAATTTGGTGGTGAGAAAATAGTGGATACCCTTTTAAGTGCCTTTTGTTTATTGTTAAGGACACCAAGTCATGTACCGACGGTAAATATATAGGATGACAAAATATAACATGTTTTAAATTTATAAGGAAAAGATTAGACCTCAGGCCCTGTATAAGTTTTTAATTTTAAGATAGGCCTATATATTGTCGTTTAAAAAAATAATGTGCTGCTTTCAATGCTTTTACTTTAAGTTAGTGAAATTAATATTATCTAAGATACTAATTTGACCATCAGATAAATTTCACACTTCTTAAAACCTGACCATTATTTAAAAAAATACAATTTTTGATTTGTCATTCACTAAATTTAACAACATTCTATAATTTGTTATCCTATAAATTATTTCTGTTGTCAACATCCTCTTTCTCTACTAATACAAAGTCTACAGCGATGGATAAGGTATCAGTGGATAGGACTTCTGACATAGCATACTCAGTTTTCGTTAAAACCATCGTTTGTTTAAAATTTAAGTTAAAAGAAAACTCTAACAATAATTTTGTAAAAATTACCGAAAATAAACTCTTTTTGCTATTTTAGGTACACACTTCGCTAAGACTTAACCAATTTTTTGTTAGGGGGAGGTAGGTTAAATGTGCCAAAGTTCCAAAAGGGTTCACCGGTTTTAAAATAATCGTTAATAAACGTTGATAGGAGCCCTTTAATCTCGCAATAGGCTGAACTGTTGATGATGAGATCGGGGTTCAAATCTCAATGGCTGTTCTGGTTTTTCCTAAATGGTTTTCCACTCTCCTTATTAACAATTGCACGTATATTTCCTCTAAATGCAATTTTCCGGAACCATAACACATAAGCGCAATTAACAAATACACTCATAGCCTGAATCTGTGTCATCACCCATTCATTTTACCTAAATAGCAATATACCTATTTTGAAAAATCTTTATCCAGGTATGAAGCATTAATGACTATTGATCATATTTATAGCCATTATAATGATAGTAAATAAGCTGAATATTGAAAGGTAGTAAAAATACTATCTGGCATTTGTTCTATTAATAATAATAATAATAATAATATTTAGCACCGCGTCTTACTACCCGTTCGGCTTATACGCTTTTAAGTACTATTTACGCTAATGGATTAGGAATTGGGAAGGTTGATTTAGAGGAAGTGAACCCGCATTTGCGTGGAGGGAGAGAGGAAAACCATTTAGAAAAAACCACCCCCAGTTCACCCGACCGAGATTCGAACCTCGATCTCCCCGTCCTCAGCAGTCGAGCTTCAACACGACAAGCGCGTTAGCCAACTACGCCACCGAGGCGGGTATTTGTTCTATTTATATAATAAAATGCTCCATGGTATATGGCTGATTAAATTATTATGTCTGTCTACTTCCTAACATCATTTAATGAAGCCTGATATTCAAGGCCTCCCATTATAAAGAAAGTAAATATGGTCACGGCTTTGACCCCTGTGTTGGTAATTGCACACTTTTACTTTCTATCAACACCTAAGGAAATAAATCGGCATGATATGTAACTTAATTGTTGAAAGAGACTATCGAGGGTTTTTAAAATGGAAAATTTTTTAAGAATTCATCATTTGTGTAATTTTTTCCTTATAAATTTGTATTCCTTTTTTATTTTAAATGATATAGCATACATAATACCTTTCAATAACAAATAACTTATTTTTATACTTGGATTAAAATAATGTGTTTAGATAAAATACTATAATAATATTTTGTTTTCCAGAACATAATTTATTTTTATTATTTTTATATTTCTTCATTAATAATGAAAAAAGTATTTCTGCCGGAGACAGGGAATCTAATTAGCTAAATAATAATATAAGTTGCGACGGTATGGATAGCTTTAAATTTATTTTTATTTGTGTTATATTATTTTATTAGTGTCTTATGAATTTATTAATTACAAAATTATATTAAACATTATAAATGTAATTGCCACTAATGACTAAAATACAAATAATATAGGCCTATTAAAACATAACAAAAAACATTGCAGTCATAATTTTTAGTCCTAGAGATCAAACCAATGCGTCCTTGGCTTATATAAAGTCTTATCTTCCACTTTGTTACTTGAATGAACATTGCCAATAACACATCTTATTATCTCTTCGGGATATTCACAAATTAACACTAATAGGGATTAAGAATGAACGTGATATTTTGCGTAAATGTATCCTTTTTTTGCACAGAATAAGAATGGAGAGCGAATATTATTTTTTTAAACATGTATTCGAACTTTATTATTATTAGCACCGCGGCTTACTACCCGTTCGGGTTAAACGCACTTAACGCTAATGTGAAATGGTAGGGTGATTGTGAGATGAAATGGAGGACCTACAGTTTAAAGTGGAATCCGAACCACCGTGGGAGGCCTGGCATTCCTTACATTCACAAGATGTCTTGTCAGAGGTGAAGGAAGGGTTTGGTAATCAGATAAATCTTTGCCGGGACCGAGGATCGAACCCCGGCCGCCAGCATAGAAGTCTGATATTCGAACTGTAGCTTCTTCATTATTAACAAACTAGACTAGACAAGGTTTTATCCTTTGATCGCTTGCCCACATGTTTGTGTGAAAATGTTATCAGATCAAAAAAGTAAACGTCACTTTTGAAAGCGGTAAGACGTGAAAACGAACGACCCAACGTGTCCACAACTCTGAGCTATGCACCGGATGTCGCCCTGATGGCGTCCTCACTGATCCAAGTGGAGTAAAACGGTAATGCTAGGTCTCCGATGTCAGCCGTTCCGCTAAGACAAGTTCCTGAAGTATTATATCGCGTATGTACAGGAACTCCTTATTCCCATGTCCCCTGACGTGAACAGACAAACATGTAGCTGATGGCGGACCCGCTACGAGTAATTGGCTTGGGAGAGAACTCAACGTGTCTGCCCGTTTCCCGCGCGACATCAGATTGGATTGTTCGAGGAATGAGGTTATGTACAACTGAATGGAGTTATTACAGGACGTTTACTTTACCATAGTAGAACCACGGAAATAAGAATAGTTGTTGACGGCGTTTGAATTCAATTAAACTATTTTTACCATCACACATTTAGTCGTAGTACTAACAGTTGTCACTTTTGAGATATATAATCAATACCGATAAAATGTTATAATTGATATATTAAAATGCTATAAATATATACCATTTAAACACATGTACAACATTTTATAAACTTAGCTCACTACTAACAGTTTTATTTTAATAGTAGGGTGACCTGGCGGTCTAGGGATAAGGTGTAAGACTTCTATGCTGGCGGCCGGGGTTAAATCCTCGGTCCCGGCACAGCTTTATCTGATTACCAAACCCTTCCTTCACCTCTGACAAGACATCTTGTGAATGTGGGGAATTCCTCCACCGTGGTTCGGATTCCACGTTAAACTGTTGGTCCTCCATTTCATCTCACAATCACCCTACCATTACAGATTAGCGTGAGTATAGCCCGAACGGGTAGTAAGACGCGGTGCTAATAATAATAATAATAATAATAATAATAATAATAATATCAATATGTATTTTCTTGAGTAGTTCTAGTGTTCCAGTGCTTGAAAGCTTTTTTTATGACAGGGAGTCCAAGCCACCATATACTGATTTTAATATCAAGTTATATAAGTATGTTTTTCATAAACTACATGTGTAGACGGTAAGAGAACCTGTAACCCTTGGACCAGCGTACCAACAGACCCGGGTTTGACTCCCATAACCATGTTTCACAATTTACGAATATGAAATATGGCTGTATTCGTAACTTTTTAATATCAAGTTATATAAGTATGTTTTTCATAAACTACATGTGCAGACGGTAAGAGAACCTGTAACCCTTGGACCAGCGTACCAAGAGACCCGGGCTTGACTCCCATAACCATGTTTCACAATTTACGAATATGAAATATGGCTGTATTCGTAACCTAAAGATCATTTCCATCTCCCAAGATTCACTAGCTGTATACTTATAATAATATTTGTAAAATAATATAATTTCTCCATTTTTATATTGTAGTTACACAGGACCAAGTTCAAAAGGCTGAACGAAGGAAAAGTCTAAAGTTTTTAAGTTATACTAATTTTAGAATTAAATGTATATTCATCAATGAACTAGTCCAAATTTAATTGCAATTACACTTTAGAAAGTACAAATACACGATTTTCGGCCAAAATTGATAAAATTATACATTATTACTAATTTCAATTGAATACATAAAGTACCAGCACCGATAACCTTTGTTGACATATTAGTATATTAATGTACATCACTAACTTTTCTAGCTGTCTTTCTTATAGAAAATAGACTGTAGTGTTTGATCTTTTAATTTTATGGATTTTTTTTTTTGTGAACCACCACTTTCGAACCCTTGTCCCATTAAAAAGGTAGAGATTGTGGAACCAGTCGTGCGCTCCCTCTCCTCCCGAAGAACGTGTCCCGATGTGTTCTAGATTGGTCGGTCGGTCTTCTTCCGATTAACCATAACCTTGAGGAAAGCTCGCTATCAACTTTCTTCAACATCCTCGCTGGTGGTTGCTCTACTCAGTGGGTCAGGACCATTAATAACACCGCTCTAAACTAATTTAGTCTCATCATTTCTTAGTACTTATTTAGTTCCACACTTTATTTTAGGAACTCATATTAAACTGAATTCTAGTAAAGATCCCAACAGGAATGTTTGCAAGATTATTTCTTTAAATGAAAACAATACAAGGGCGGTGGAGGGATTTTGGTCGTTTTCATAAGGCTCCTTAACATTATATTTATTAATAGTTTTTATTAATAAAGATTTTAATTTATAAAAATAATTTTAATTTATGATTATAATAATAAAAAATATGACTGCAAAAATAAAACACCAATGTTGATTAACAAATTTGTAATTTTAATTTAAAAAAAAAGTAAAACAAAAGTCACTATTACAATGAAATAATAAATATTTACATGGGACTGATATGTTTTTAATATGTTTTAATAGGACAAGTACAATAAGTGTTTCAATACAAATAGTTAGCTCTCATATTAATTATTATTATTATTATTTGTGTTTAGAGGCCCATCGACACACTGAGGTCATTAGGGCCTTCTCATACTAAACCTAGTAATTTAATCAATAGCTAGTTTTAATTTAAAGCCAATTACTTTTATGCACACTAGAAGTTGTAATATTTATTGATTAGGGCATGTAGGAGATAATATGAGAGAGGATTTATTCAGTCATTATTTACAACGTTAAGGTATTGGTTTCAATATTTTTGATTATTTTCTATGCAGAAAAGAGGGGGGGGGGTCCCCCTCGTACCACCGGCCCCTGGATTCGTACCTGACACAATGTCATAGTTTTGGATAACAATACTCTTTGATAAAATTTAGAGAAATACACAAACACACGTGAATTATTATTATTATTATTATTATTATTATTATTATTAGCACCATGTCTTACTACCCGTTCGGGTTATACGCACTTACGCTAATGTGTAATGGTAGGGTGATTGTGAGATGAAATGGAGTACCTACAGTTTAACGTGGAATCCGAACCACGGTGGAGGCCTGGCATTCCCCACGTTCACAAGATGTCTTGTCAGAGGTGAAGGAAGGGTTTGGAAATAAGATAAATCTTTGCCGGGACCGAGGATTGAACCCCGGCCGCCAAGACAGAAGTCTGACACCTTACCCCCCTAGACCGCCAGGTCACCTTGGGTTAAACGCATATGTACTAATACCGCTAGTGGGTTAAGGATGAGGAAGGTTGAATTTAAAGAAAGTGTACTCGCATTTGAGTGGAGAGAGTGTTTTTGAAAAATTCAGAACAACTGACCGGGATATGAGCTACGATATCTCTGTCACTGGCAGTTTAATCTAACATGAGTGAGATTCCTTAGAGCATGCAACCACCGAAACATGTAATAAATAAATCGTATTCATTCAAGATTGTGATTTCAGAAATAAATGTTCCATTTTAATCTGTGATATTATTATTAGGTTCTTATTAAAATATTGTTATAGACTTATTCACCTCAGTAAAATTATATTTCATAAATTTAAAATATTAATTTTATACCACGTGTTTTAATTTTAGATCTTTATATTATCTTGTTCATTCTTGTTAAATATCTTTTTTTGAATATTATAATAACTTTGTCATCAGAAATAAATTATATCAGTTGCAATTATTTAGTGTATATTTAGCTGAGTGTTGTTAGTGTAACCAGTTCCTGCCTACCTCCAAGCCTGTAAAATGGCCAATATTTAGGTATAATTATTTCAAAAACCTTCAAGATATTATTAATAATTTATGGAATTATAGCAGGGTTACGTGACCTGGCGGTCTAGGGGTAAGGTGTCAGACTTCTGTGCTGGCGGCCAGGGTTCAATCCTCGGTCCCCGCACATATTTATCTGATTACTAAATCCTTCCTTCACCTCTGACAAGACATCTTGTGAATGTGGGGAATGCCAGGCCTCCACCGTGGTTCGGATTCCACGTTAAACTGTAGGTCCTCCATTTCATCTCACATTCACCCTACCATTACACATTAGCGTAAGTGCGTATAATCCGAACGGGTAGTAAGACGCGGTGCTAATAATAATAATAATAATAATAATAATAATAATAATAATAATAATAATATAGCAAGGTTCGGGAAGCTTTTTGGGCCCCATTCGACTTTTAAATTTATCAAAGTTCTTTATATCGCCCTTCGTGTCTCCCCTTTGATTTTTTTTTCTATAGGGCCTACATCTTTTATTAATTCCTTAAATTCAATATTTCCTCCAATACTTATTCACATGCCTCTATAGAAAATAAATAAAATATACATTCCGTTTATCCTGAAAGGTGTCAGTCTCACCTTGATGGATTACACTATGGCCCTATCTTATAATCTGTACCATAGTGGGATAATTTAAGGTAAGCTTCACTTTTCGTGACGATATAGTTTTCTCAAGAGATCGACTGAAGATGGTTGTGTGATCGACATTTGGCTGACCCCTGGTGTAAAGCGTCACTCTTGTATTAGACTGGCCACTGATGCTGATGAGTGTGGGTTATGATCCCGGCCGGGTCTGTTGAGGGTGGTTTTCCCTATATGGTTTCCCACTCTCTCTCCATGATAATGCTTATAGATTAGCTCTAGGAATACTTCTTTCCTCGTATCATTATTTGCTTATAGCCTGAACAGGGAGTGAGGAGCGGAGAAAAAAAAAGTTTAATCTTTGAAGTAAAAATAATCCCAATTAAATGTCTGCGTTGGCTTAGAAACCTGATAAAGTCAATAATATAAAATAAAATTCTACAAATTAGCTATATTAATATTAAATTTATTAATTAATTTTGGATTCATATAAAACAGTGATATATAGTACATCAATAAATTCAGAAAACCATTTTAAAAATAAATTAATAAAATCTGCAAATGTATTTTTTTTTTTGAAAACGGATTCAAAGGTTTCCATATTTAATTTTTTTTATTGTGTCCATTTTTCGAATTTAAGGAACTAATAAACCCTTCATGAAGTTTTCAGCAGGAAAGCAAATGATATTTTTCAAAACTACAATCAACAATATATAAAAAAAACACTTTTTATTAATCGACCAGAATTCGAACCCTGGTTCTTCCACAACTGGCAAACCAGAGATGACAAGACTGACGAACGCTAATGGATGTCGTGAATATTGACGGTTCAGTATAAAAGATAAGTCTGAGGAATGCTGTTAAGAGGAAGTGCACCATCATTAGCATGGAGAGGTGTTGGAAATACCACACTGATAACTCATATGTGGAGAATCTGCCCTTGTGCATTCGACCAATGTTCCCGTCACAGGTCTATCAAGTCTCATGTGAGATCAACACCTTGGAACATATGTACCCAAGGCCGTAGCCAGGGGGGGTAATGGGGGTTCAACACCCCCCCGGGATTCTATCATGTCTCATGTGAGATCAACACCTTGGAACATATGTACCCAAGGCCGTAGCCATGGGGGGTAATGGGGGTTCAACCCCCCCCCGGGTATTCTATCAAGTCTCATGTGAGATCAACACCTTGGAACATATGTACCCAAGGCCGTAGCCAGGGGGGGTAATGGGGGTTCAAAACCCCTTCGGAATTTTATGAACAAAATATGTATGGCTTTATTTATGGTACAAACAATATTGCATTAAGATGCAAGTACAAATTAAGGGCTGTGTTACCATAAAAATCACTTCAGAGAGTTTATAGAGGTGTTTAATATTTAGGACTTTTCCTAGCCTTCGGCAGTTAGGGGATTATTTTCCCATAGAAGACACTTCAGATAACTTCTGGAACTGTCTATGATTTATAATTTTTTTTCTATCTTCCGGTAATTGAATGATGTGCCCGCCAACACCCCCGCTCCCCCTCCAGAAATTATTGGCCAGTTACGCCCTCTCATGCATATCACGCTAAGCTACAAAACACTTGTACCTTTATATGGAGAGGAAAGCAAGGCAGGTGCGGACAATATTTCTGAAAATACTAACAAGGGGTGTTCTGGATGGGTGAAGGGGGGAGGAGGGTAGGCCACTACTTACATTCTGTTTATTTATAGCTTTTTTATGCTATTATTTTGAATCTCAGGTAGTTTATTATTATTATTATTAATATTATTATTACTATAAGTAATGAGGTGGTATGTTTTATTTATACTATAGTAGATACAATGAAATAATAAAAAGGGTATCTTTTAAAATAAAATCCGCCTCGGTGGCGTAGTTGGCTAACGCGCTAGTAATGTTGAGCTCGACTGCTGAGGACGGAGAGATCGAGGTTCGAATCTCGGCCGGGTGAAATGGGGGTGGTTTTTCCTAAATGATTTTCCACTCTCCCTCCACGCAAATGCGGGTTCACTTCCTCTAATTCAACCCCCCCATATTCCTAATCCATTAGATTAATTAGTACTTAAAAGCGTATAACCCGAACGGGTAGTAAGACGCGGTGCTAAATATTATTATTATTAAAATTAAAATATTTTTAAATAAACATCAATTCTGGTTTCATCGAAAAAATGAGAGATACATAAAACTTGTGTTTGATATTTTTACCTAGATCCAACGTAAACTATTATCTAATATCGGTGGTCAATCAACAGTAATATTCTATGGACACGCCTTGGCAGAAAAATTTAAATTTTCCCATTTAGTTGTTCTTTTCAACTACAACCTTTACTTATACACATTCAAGCTATAGATAATAATTTAAATAAAATCATAATTTTAATCAAACTTACCACACACCAAATTAAACTAATCATTATATGTTTATAAAATATCGTCGGTGTGTATACAATTTGTCTTTGGTATAATAAAATAGCATCAATTTTATTAATATTATTTAGAAAGGCGATTTTTGGTATTTTATTTAAACTGATTTATGTTTCTCGATATGATAATATTTTAGGTTTAATAACAATAATCTTTTTTTTTTCTGAGGTAATTTCTTTTCCATTGCTTAATAAATCTAAATACATACTGAAAATTGCATACCGACATTAAACACCCCGCCAATGCTGTAAGTAATTTTATTATAAAAAGATACGACTTTGACAAATTAAAATTAGTCATTTAATGATTAATAATTAGCATTTTCTGCTATTGATGGTGTTAACTTTTTTCTTTGCTCTAAAAAATATATAACGGAAATGGGTTGAGCTATACTTTCAAATAAGGCACTTAGTTAATATAAAACATAATAATTAGAAATAAAAACGAAATTTAATATCCCTTATTGGGTTTTTATTTACACTGTAGAATATTTGAGTTAGTTAGTATGATATTTTAAAACTAGTATTTATAAATCCTAGTTATTCACGACTGGAAAAAATAACATTATTTATCGAAAATAATTTCTTTAATTAAGGATTTTATTGATGGGGGGGG
>CABFOW010003073.1:35001-46548 GCA_902141385.1 Timema californicum | reverse complement strand
TTCTCAAACCTTGTATACCTTGTATTCTTGTAACATTCTCAAACCTTGTATACCTTGTATTCTTGTAACATTCTCAAACCTTGTATACCTTGTATTCTTGTAACATTCTCAAACCTTGTATACCTTGTATTCTTGTAACATTCTCAAACCTTGTATACCTTGTATTCTTGTAACATTCTCAAACCTTGTATACCTTGTATTCTTGTAACATTCTCAAACCTTGTATACCTTGTATTCTTGTAACATTCTCAAACCTTGTATACCTTGTATTCTTGTAACATTCTCAAACCTTGTATACCTTGTATTCTTGTAACATTCTCAAACCTTGTATACCTTGTATTCTTGTAACATTCTCAAACCTTGTATACCTTGTATTCTTGTAACATTCTCAAACCTTGTATACCTTGTATTCTTGTAACATTCTCAAACCTTGTATACCTTGTATTCTTGTAACATTCTCAAACCTTGTATACCTTGTATTCTTGTAACATTCTCAAACCTTGTATACCTTGTATTCTTGTAACATTCTCAAACCTTGTATACCTTGTATTCTTGTAACATTCTCAAACCTTGTATACCTTGTATTCTTGTAACATTCTCAAACCTTGTATACCTTGTATTCTTGTAACATTCTCAAACCTTGTATACCTTGTATTCTTGTAACATTCTCAAACCTTGTATACCTTGTATTCTTGTAACATTCTCAAACCTTGTATACCTTGTATTCTTGTAACATTCTCAAACCTTGTATACCTTGTATTCTTGTAACATTCTCAAACCTTGTATACCTTGTATTCTTGTAACATTCTCAAACCTTGTATACCTTGTATTCTTGTAACATTCTCAAACCTTGTATACCTTGTATTCTTGACATTGCTTGATTAACATATTAATATAACATCTAATTTATAATTTTTTCTAGACTCGTATTTTACATTGACAAGTGACGCGTGGAATTTGATTAAAAAATGTTGATATGTTCTCAAAGATATTTATGTATTTTTTGATAAAAATAAAATTGTCAAATACTTTAAGAACTTTATTTGTCTATAGGATTAAAAATATTTGCTTCCCTGACTAGTAATTGTGTACATTGTTTATTGAGATATATTTAATTATTTGCTACATTGGCTATATTTATTATGTAATATTTAATTGTGTATATAATGTTTATTTTATGTTTATTCATTTTACATTTCTAATGATACTATAAAAAACATTACATAATAGAATAATCACATTACCATAAGAAATGAATTAAACAATCTATAATAAAGTAAATAAAGTTAATTCTCATTTGAAAAGACTAAATATTGTTTTCGATACCAAATACGAAGTTATAAAGCATTTGTAATTGTGTATAGATAGTTTTTACACAAAACTTAAAGCAGTATTTTCAATATAAATTATATTGTGTTAGAAAGCTATACTTATCAATGAAATCATCTTTTGAAAAATATTGTGTTACGCAAGGATTGTATAGTAATCTGGGAAAACCAAATAAATAGTTATTAATAAATTACACTATTCATCATAGCAGCTTACTAAAGAATGTAAGGATTTGTTTTCTTGTGGGGTGATCCTATTTTATCTTCGTATCAAAGAATAGCCTTCTGCGATTCTCATACGAAACGTCACATGCACTATTTGAACGATTTATTTACTATCCTAGAATATCATGAATTTGCCTCTTGAATAAACATATAAGTAATAAAAAAAACGCTCTAGTGGTCACGTGGTCTAACGTGCAACTCTCGTGCTAGACTATTCTGCTGAAGACAGGGAGATCGGAGTTCTATCCCAGTCAGATACACTGGGGGTGGTTTTTCCTAAAATAGGTTTCCACTCTCCCTCCAGGCAGGCAAATGCGAGTACACTCCTTTAAATTAAACCTTCCTCATCTCTATCACGTTATTGTAATTACCCGGACGGGTAGTAAGACGCGGTACCTGACAATTTATGTCATAGACAAGTGGTATGGTGTGTGAATAATGAAATATTTCTGTGTTTAAAAATATGTATTTTATTAAACTACATAATTTGATAGATTATTTTATTATTAAATTATTATTGAATATATTAACATATTAATAATAGAATATAAGTTATTATTATCATTAAATAATTAAATTATCTAAAGGTAAAGAAAGTATACCTAATTGCTTTAGTAAAAATGTGTTAGCTAAATATAGATTGAAGAAATTTAGGGTAGTTAACATTAATTATGTTAGCATGATAGATGATGAGATAGTTGGTAAATATTAATGTTTCTTACTTTGAATAAGATGTTTTAACCACTTGTATACTCGCTATTCTATGGCTGAAAGCATGTGCTGGCAACTCTGATATATAACCTAAGAATGCTTGATTTAAATAGCAGCAAATAAACCAGGAAATGCCAGGCGCTCTCTTCAAAACGTTCTCTTCTTGTTAGTAGGTTAAGTTCAAGAACAGTAATTGACTTGGACCACCACATGTTTATTGTTTGAATTAGATTTGGGTTTTTCTCTTTCATATATTTACTAATAATATTAGTAATAATAATAATAATAATATTTAGAACCGCGTCTTACTACCCGTTCGGGTTATACGCTTTAAGTACTAATTACGCAAATGGATTAGGAATTAGGAAGGTTGAATTAGAGGAAGTGAACCTGCATTTGCGTGGAGTAAGTTCGCGCTGAGAGTATTATATGGCCCTATTTAATATATGTACAGTAGTATAAACCTTCAAGCTAGACGAGCTTCTTTCCAAGGTTAACAAAGTGTATATGGCTCGTGTAAATCATACACAAGATTTTGTTTCAATACACAAAGCGAGTTTCGAGATTTATTTCGCTAAAGATGACCATTTATAAGTTCACTCCTCTCTATAATAGTTTAATTTCTATTAAATATTTGCTTAGTACTTTAAAAACCCGTTTTGTACTATATTAAAGCCGGAGCACTACTGATTGATTATGCATTATATTCACATCTGGAACAATCTCAAATATTTATTGGTTGGTATACTTAAAATATTTGGTTCAGATGATAATAATAATAGTAATAATAGCAGAATGAACTTGAGGTAAAGCTTGAAGAGACTAAAAAGAATAAAATCCAGGGATCCGGACCTGAGTGTTAACATCCTTAGGTTCAGGTACTTGATTGTATTCGTGATAACCAGAGCCCTGCGTTTGTGGAGTTCGCGATAATTCGCGAATGTTAGATATGGCATTTTTTCTTTCAGATGTTCACATTTCAGGTTACCCTGATTGCAAATATATGCTCAGAATTGTCGCGATAATTCGCGAAATCGGCGTTTTAGCGCGATATTCGCGATTTTAAATGATGTCCGCGATAATCACGATTTAGTCGCGATTTTCGGCATTCGCGCTAATATTTTGGGATATTGAAAAATAAAAATTGAAAGTTTTGATGGAAGAGAGTGATGGCATCGAAAGTTTAAAAATTGAGAATGTGCTGCTAGGGCTGAAGACAGACAGTATGTTCAGTGACTTCGCAACAAAGTGTTTGCAAGCGTTGTGGCTGCCGATTTCAAATGCAGATTCAGAACGATATTTTTCTAGGTATAGTTTAGTAGTAACAGACCGCAGAACCACAATGAAAGTGGATAACATTGTTACCAGCTGCATGTTGCAGTTTGGTGATGTTGAGTAGTTATTTTGTATTTTTCTAGCCTAAATTGAGATTTAAAAATATAGTCACAATTTTTGTGAAGTAACAAGATGATTTTTGTGTAATATTTTGTCTTTGTGACTTGTACATACTTTTCCAGGACCAGCTGCCACTAAATCTTTCTTTTTTAATAAGTTGACATGACATTTCTTTGCGGACTAGTGTTTTTTTTCGTTTTGCCCAAACAAAGTGTAATTTTTGGTTTTCACTTCAATATGTTTAGTTTACCTGTTTCAAACATTGTCCTGGAGGTCTAGTTTTAACCCAACAAAGTCACCTTAATCACGAAAGTTTGGTAAAAACCACTTTTTTAACGCTTTTGTCTTAATTCGATAATTTCGTCGCAAAAATAGGATTTTTGTAATTCACCGCTTATTCAACGCTTTTGGGAAACTTAAAAACAAAATTGGGCTTTTTTATTCACCATAAAAGCAGGGCTCTGGTGATAACTAAGCAGGGGTGCATTTGTTTTTTCAATTGCAAATTAGAGGGTTTGTATACTAACTTTGTGTAAATTATGTTTGTTTTGGTTAAGTTTTATTTTACACTACACCCTAAATTATTACAGTCTGGGCCATGTGAGGCACTTATAGAAACTTTTTAGGAACAAACGCTTATGTGTCCTACCGGATCCGGACAACTGGGTGTGGCCAACTGGGTGCCAAGACAACTGGGTGCTGCCAACTGGACGCCAAGACAACTGGGTGCGGCCAACTGGGCGCCAGGACAACTGAGCGCCAGGACAACTGGGCGCCGAAGGTAGCCCCTACCTTTTCCCTTAAAAATCTTTTTTCTAGAATAATGCAATGCACTTTTTTCTTTTTAATTAAAAGTGATGAGTAAAAGCAAAATTGCACTCTTTTATTATGCGCAACATCATATTTTATTTAAAGTTCTTTGTCTTGTATTAATGCATTGCAATAATAAGGTTATAATAGGGTAGGTTAGGTTAAGTCAAGTTAACTTTATAAATATGAATTAATTAAGTTTCCTTTACTAAGATTTTTTTAACATTTCCAAAAATGAATATTTACGTAATTGAAAAATATGATTAGTTAAAATACTTTTAGTTTTTAGCCATTTCTTTTTAATATTATTTAAAGAGTATATGAACAAAATTGGGCATTTTTTTGTATATTCCAAAAAAAGTGCATTGTATTATACTAGAAAAAAAGTAAATAAAAAAATAGTTTTTTTAGCGCCCGGTTGAACTAACACAAATTAACTCACCCATTCTACTTGCGTTTCAACATATTTTTTCTAATTGATAAAGTTAAATTATAAAAAAATCCTTCTAAAAATTGTAGAGTAAGTATTTCAATATGTATTGTTTATTTTAATGAAGCCAACAGTAAAATAAAAATAACAGCTGTGTGGTTTAATAATAGTTCTTTGGTCTTTCAGTGTCATTGACATTGTGAAGGCTACTCTACGTGGGCACGAGACATTGAGATAGACTTGCCAAACGTCAAGGTTAATAACTACGTAGTCAGTCAATATCGTTATAGTTGTATAATATTCCACGAGGAGCAGCACCTTAGCTACTGGGTCTATATACTTATAACTCCTAGTCTGTATCTAAGCGCTGATTGTGGTTATTTCTCTTTGGCCGACAGTAGAGTGGCTAATTGGCCAAATCAAAGTGTTTTGAGAAACCATCATATTATCTATCCAATTATACCTTTATATAGCGTTTAAATAAATATGCTAATCACGATCAAACTTGGCGCTCTGTATGAATTTCTTGGAAATCAATTTATTATTATTATTATTATTATTATTATTATTATTATTATTATTATTTACGCTAATGTGTAATGGTAGGGTGATTGTGAGATGAAATGGAGGACCTACAGTTTAACGTAGAATCCGAACCACGGGGGAGGTCTGGCATTCCCCACATTCACAAGATGTCTTGTCAAAGGTGAAGGAAGGGTTTGGTAATCAGGTAAATCTGTGTCGGGACCAAGGATTGAACCCCGGCCGCTAGCACAGAAGTCTGACACCTTACTCCTAGACCACCAGGTCACCAGGAATCAATTTACTGCAAGAAAATATTTCAGATTTATACCCGAAAATATCAAAGGGGGTGAAATAAATCTAGAGGAAATTAATAATTAATACAGAATGAGTAAGATGGCAATGGGGATGTTCCTTCTCGTACCTACCCCCTTTCTCCCTGATACTTCCGCCTCTCATACTGATTATAAGAGATAAGATGAGCAAATGACTTTATCCTTTAATATACTAACGTATTTATAATAAACTTTGTAACCTTTAAATATTAATTGGTTATTAACTACTAATATACAAAAGCCTATCAATTAATCTTGACCCTTTATCCTTGCATTTTTTAACTTAGAAAATATCAAATTGAGTGTAACAGCTAATTATAATTTAAAACCTTTGAATTTTTGCTAAATTATTATTTAAAACAAAAACATCCAAACAGGTCTGATATTCTCTAAGGGGTTTTAAATTTATTTATTTATTAATTCTTTAGGTGTTCTAGAGCAAAGAAAATACTTAATGACTAGTGTTTTACAAAAAAATCAATTAATAAAATATCTCATCGTCACTGTTTTCTATTATTGACACAAAGGTTATCAAAAAATCAAGGTATTTGGAGATAAAACTAATAGCTTATACTAGTTATACTCTTCCATTTTGTATTTTGAAGATTATTGACTATCCTTTTATTTTAAATTAATAATATGGTTCTCTGCTCAAACTTTATCTATCTTTTATCTTAAAATATACATTTACTAAAAGATCGTAAGATCTGTGAAACAACGTATAAAAGTGTATACATTGTTGTGGAAACACTACACCAAATATCACAAATTAAATAATATACACTGTTACATACTACATATTCACAACGAAATGATATCTCGTATCTCCAATAGTCGCGGAGAAATTATGAAAATTGGAAAATTTGCCCTCTGTAAAATATTTTTTACTTTATTTGGTACCACGTTTTTCCGTCTGTTCGGGCTATACACCGCTCTATAAAATACCCTCAAAATAATTTTAATGGGAAAATGAAAGTTACCATTTGGTCTAGATATCACATTTAATCAAAATCCTTTGAGCAAGGTTCAAGGAGATAGATTTTTTCTCATTTTGCCCTTCAATAAACTACCCTTAAGTTTAGGGTTGCACATCTAGTTCCAAAAATATCTCAGGGGGACTTTATGAACACCTCAAATACAAGGTTATAGCCCAATCTGTAAAATAATTTTGGTTTTAGCTAGAAATACAAACTGACAAATGGCATCGCAAAAATCACATTTTTTGTTTCGTGGGGTCATGAAATATTGACATGGATTAAAATTTCTAGTTCAAATTTTTTTACGATCAAAAACAGTACTTTCTGTCCGAAGTGTCGAAAAAATGTAAAAATGCCTTATGCTTTAGATAGGGGGTTCTATTGTAGTCGTTGATTTATTGACAGTACATACAGTATATAGGTAACTATTAAAAAAAGTACAGGATAGATGTAACTAATACAAATAGTACAGGATATTGGTAACTATTAAAATAAGTACAGGATAGATGTAACTATTACAAATAGTACAGGATATTGGTAACTATTACAAACAGTACAGGATAGTGGTGACTATTACAAATAGTACAGGATAGATGTAACTATTACAAATAGTACAGGATATTGGTAACTATTACAAACAGTACAGGATAGTGGTGACTATTACAAATAGTACAGGATATATGTAACTATTACAAATGATACAGGATATTGGTAACTATTACAAATAGTACAGGACAGTGGTAACTATTACAAATAGTACATAATAAATGTAACTGTTACCAATAGTACAGGATATTCGTAACTATTACAAATAGTACAGGATAGTGGTAACAATTACAAATAGTACAGGATAGATGTAACTATTATAAATAGTACAGGATAATGGTAACTATTACAAATAGTACAGGATAGAAGTAACTATTACAAATAGTACAGGATATTGGTATCTATTACAAATTGTACAGGATAGTGGTAACTATTACAAATAGTACAGGATAGATGTAACTATTACAAATAGTATAGGATATTGGTATCTATTACAAATAGTACAGGATATTGGTAACTATTACAAATAGTATAGGATAGATGTAACTATTACTAATAGTCCAGGATATTGGTAACTATTACAAATAGTACAGGATAGTGGTAACTATTACAAATAGTACAGGATAGATGTAACTATTACAAATAGTACAGGATATTGGTAACTATTACAAATAGTACAGGATGGTGGTAGCTATTACAAATACTACAAGATAGTGGTAACTATTACAAATAGAACAGGATAGTGATAACTATTACAAATAGTAGAAGAACGTGGTAACTATTACAAATAGAACAGGATGGTGGTAACTATTACAAATAGTACAAGATAGTGGTAACCATTACTAATAGTATAGGATAGTTGTAACTATTACAAAGAGTACAGGATAGTCGTAACTATTACAAATAGTACAAGATAGTGGTAAATAATACAAATAGTACAGGATAGGGGTAACTATTACAAATAGTACAGGATTGATGTAACTATTACAAATAGTACAGGATATTGGTATCTATTACAAATAGTACAGAATATTGGTAACTATTACAAATAGTATAGGATAGATGTAACTATTACAATAGTCCAGGATATTGGTAACTATTACAAATAGTACAAGATAGTGGTAAATAATACAAATAGTACAGGATAGGGGTAACTATTACAAATAGTACAGGATAGATGTAACTATTACAAATAGTACAGGATATTGGTATCTATTACAAATAGTACAGAATATTGGTAACTATTACAAATAGTATAGGATAGATGTAACTATTACAAATGTCCAGGATATTGGTAACTATTACAAATAGTACAAGATAGTGGTAAATAATACAAATAGTACAGGATAGGGGTAACTATTACAAATAGTACAGGATAGATGTAACTATTACAAATAGTACAGGATATTGGTATCTATTACAAATAGTACAGAATATTGGTAACTATTACAAATAGTATAGGATAGATGTAACTATTACAAATAGTCCAGGATATTGGTAACTATTACAAATAGTACAGGATAGTGGTAACTATTACAAATAGTACAGGATAGTGGTAATTATAACAAATAGTACAGGATATTGGTAACTATTACAAATAGTACAGGATGGTGGTAACTATTACAAATAATACAGGATAGTGGTAACTATTACAAATAGTACAGGATAGTGGTAACTATTACAAATAGTACAGGATAGTGGTAACTATTACAAATAGTACAGGATAGTGGTAACTATTACAAATAGTACAGGATAGTGGTAACTATTACAAATAGTACAGGATAGTGGTAACTATTACAAATAGTACAGGATAGTGGTAACTATTACAAATAGTACAGGATAGTGGTAACTATTACAAATAGTACAGGATAGTGGTAACTATTACAAATAGTACAGGATAGTGGTAACTATTACAAATAGTACAGGATAGTGGTAACTATTACAAATAGTACAGGATAGTGGTAACTATTACAAATAGTACAGGATAGTGGTAACTATTACAAATAGTACAGGATAGTGGTAACTATTACAAATAGTACAGGATAGTGGTAACTATTACAAATAGTACAGGATAGTGGTAACTATTACAAATAGTACAGGATAGTGGTAACTATTACAAATAGTACAGGATAGTGGTAACTATTACAAATAGTACAGGATAGTGGTAACTATTACAAATAGTACAGGATAGTGGTAACTATTACAAATAGTACAGGATAGTGGTAACTATTACAAATAGTACAGGATAGTGGTAACTATTACAAATAGTACAGGATAGTGGTAACTATTACAAATAGTACAGGATAGTGGTAACTATTACAAATAGTACAGGATAGTGGTAACTATTACAAATAGTACAGGATAGTGGTAACTATTACAAATAGTACAGGATAGTGGTAACTATTACAAATAGTACAGGATAGTGGTAACTATTACAAATAGTACAGGATAGTGGTAACTATTACAAATAGTACAGGATAGTGGTAACTATTACAAATAGTACAGGATAGTGGTAACTATTACAAATAGTACAGGATAGTGGTAACTATTACAAATAGTACAGGATAGTGGTAACTATTACAAATAGTACAGGATAGTGGTAACTATTACAAATAGTACAGGATATTGGTAACTATTACAAATAGTACAGGATAGTGGTAACTATTACAAATAGTACAGGATAGATGTAACTATTACAAATAGTACAGGATATTGGTAACTATTACAAATAGTACAGGATAGTGGTAACTATTACAAATAGTACAGGATAGTGGTAATTATAACAAATAGTATAGGATATTGGTAACTATTACAAATAGTACAGGATGGTGGTAACTATTACAAATAATACAAGATAGTAGTAACCATTACAAATAGTACAGAATTGTGGTAACTATTAAAAATAGTACAGGATAAATATAACTGTTACAAATAGTACAGGATATTCGTAACTATTACAAATAGTACAGGATAGTGGTATCTATTACAATTAATATTGGATAGTGGTAACTATTACAAATAGAACTGGATAGTGATAACTATTATAAATAGTAAAAGAACTTGGTAACTATTACAAATAGAACAGGATATTGATAACTATTACAAATGGTGTAGGATAGTGGTAACTATTACATATAGTATAGGATAGTGGTAACTATTACAAATAGTACAAGATACTTGTAACTATTACAAATAGTACATGATAGTGGTAACTATTACAAATAGTATAGTATAGTGGTAACTATTACAAATAGTACAGGATAGTGGTAACTATTACAAATAGTACAGGATAGTGGTAACTAATACAAAAAGAACAGGATAGTGGTAACTATTACAAATATTACAGGATAGTGGTAACTATTACAAATAGAACAGGATAGTGGTAACTATTACAAATAGTACAGAATAGTGGTAAACATTACAAATATAATAGGATAGTGGTAACTATTACAAATAATATAGGATAGTGGTACCTATTATAAATAGTATAGGATAGTGGTAACGTTTACAAATAATACAGGATAGTGGTAACTACTATAAATAGAACAGGATTGTGGTAACTATTACAAATAGTACAAGATAGTGGTAACTATTACAAATAGTACATGATAATGGTAACTATTACAAATAGAACAGGATAGTGGTATCCATTACAAATATTATAGGATGGTGGTAACTATTACAAATAGTATAGGATTGTGGTAACTCTTACAAATAGAACAGGATAGTGGTAACTATTGCAAATAGTATATGATAGTAGTAACTATTACAAATAGAACAGGATATTAATAACTATTACATATAGTATAGGATAGTGGTAACAATTACAAATAGTACAGGATAGTGGTAACTATTACAAATAATATAGGATAGTGTTAACTATTACAAATAGAACTGGATAGTGATAACTATTATAAATAGTAAAAGAACGTGGTAACAATTACAAATAGAACAGGCTATTGATAACTATTACAAAAGGTATAGGATAGTGGTAACTATTACAAATAGTATAGGATAGTGGTAACTATTACAAATAGTATAGGATAGTGATAACTTTTACAAATAGAACAGGATAATGGTAACTATAACAAATAGTGCAAGAACGTGGTAACTATTACAAAGAGAACAGGATATTAATAACTATTAAAAATAGTATAGGATAGAGGTAACTATTACAAATAGAATCGGATAGTGGTAACTATTACCAATAGTATAGGATAGAGGTAACTATTACAAAAAATAAAGGATAGTGGTAACTATTACAAATA
>CABFOW010003073.1:0-23892 GCA_902141385.1 Timema californicum | reverse complement strand
AGAATAGTGGTAACTATTACAAATAGTACAGGATAATGATAGCTATTACAAATAGTACAGGATAGGGGTAACTATACCAATAGTATAGAAGAATGGTAACCATTAACAATAGTATAGAATAGTGGTAGCTATTACTAATAGAACAGGATAGTAGTAACCATTACAAATAGTACAGGATAGTGGTAACCATTAACAATAATATAGAATAGTGGTAACTATTACTAATAGAACAGGATATTGATAACCATTACAAATAGTGCAAGATAGTGGTAACTATTACTAATAGAACAGAATACAGGCAACTATTACTAATAGAACAGAATAGTGGTAACCATTACAAATAGTATAGGATAGAGGTAACCATTACAAATAGTACATGATAGTGGTAACTATTACAAATAGTACAGGTTAGTGGTAACCAGAACAAATTGACCAGGATAGTGGTAACAATTACAACTAGTACAGGAAAGAAGTAACTATTACAAATAGTATAGGATAATGGTAACTATTACAAATAGTATAGGATAGTGGTAACTCTTACCAATAGTACAGAATAGTGGTAACTATTACAA
The DNA here is from genome assembly GCA_902141385.1 of Timema californicum. NCBI lineage: Eukaryota > Metazoa > Arthropoda > Insecta > Phasmatodea > Timematidae > Timema > Timema californicum. The sequence goes on along the minus strand of CABFOW010003073.1, from coordinate 23,320 downwards.
ATAGTACAGGATAATGATAGCTATTACAAATAGTATAGGATAGTGGTGACTATTACATGTAGTACAGGATAGTGTGTAACTATTACAAATAGTACAGTATAGTGGTAACTATTACAAAAAGTATATTATAGTGGTAGCTATAACAATTAGTACTAGACAGTGGTAACTATTAAAATAATACAGGATAGTGGTAACTATTACTATTAGTACAGGATAGTGGTAACTATTATAAATAGAACAGGATAGTGGTAACTATTACAAATTGTATAGGACAGTGGTAACTATTAAATGTAGTACAGGATAGTGGTAACTATTACAAATAGTACAAGATAGTGGTAGCTATTACAAATAATACAAGATAGTTGTAACCATTAAAATAGTACAGGATGGTGATAACTATTACAAATAGTACACGATAGTGGTAACTATTACAAATAGTACAGGATAGTGGTAACCATTACAAATAGTACAAGACAGTGGTAACTATTACAAATAGTACATGATAGTGGTAACTACTACAAATAGTATAGGATAGTGGTAGCTATTACAAATAGTACAGGATAGTAGTAACTATTATAAATAGTACAGGATAATGGTAACTAATACAAATAGAAAAGGATAGTGGTAACTATTACAAATATTACAGGATAGTGGTAACTATTGCAAATAGTTTAGGATAGTGGTAACTATTACAAATAGTATAGGATAGTGGTAACTATTACAAATAGTATAGGATAGTGGTAACTATTACAAATAGTATAGGATAGTGGTAACTATTACAAATAGTATAGGATAGTGGTAACTATTACAAATAGAACAGGATAATGGTAACTATAACGAATAGTACAAGAACGTGGTAACTATTACAAATAGAACATGATATTAATAACTATTACAAATTGTATAGGATAGTGGTAACTATTACAAATAGAACAGGATAGTGGTAAATATTACCAATAGTATAGGATAGTGGTAACTATTACAAATAGAATAGGATAGTGGTAACTATTACAAATTATATAGGATAGTGGTAACTATTACAAATAGAACAGAATAGTGATAACTATTACAAATACTACAAGAACGTGGTATCTATTACAAATAGAACAGGATAGTGATAACTATTACATATAGTATAGGATAGTGGTAACTATTACAAATAGTATAGGATAGTGGTAACTATTACAAATAGAACAGGATAGTGGTAACTATTACAAATAGAACAGGATAGTGGTAACTATTACAAATAGTACAGAATAGTTATAACTATTACAAATAAAACAGGTTAGTGGTAACTATTACAAATAGTATAGGATAGTGGTTACTATTACAAATAGTACAGGATATTTATAACTATTACAAATAAAACAGGTTAGTGGTAACTATTACAAATGGTATAGGATAGTGGTAACTATTACAAATAGTACAGGATAGTTATAACTATTACAAATAAAACAGTTTAGTGGTAACTATTACAAATAGTATAGGATAGTAGTAACTATTACAAATAGTATAGGATAGTGTTAACTATTACAAATAGTATAGGATAGTGGTAACTATTACAAATAGAATAGGATAGTGGTAACTATTACAAATAGAACAGGATAGTGATAACTATTACAAACAGTATAATATAGTGGTAACAATTACAAATAGTATAGGATAGTGGTAACTATTACAAATAGAACAGGATAGTGATAACTATTACAAACGCTATAGTATAGTGGTAACTATTACAAATAGTATAGGATAGTGGTAACTATTATAAATCGTATAGGATAGCTGTAACTATTACAAATAGTATAGGATAGTGGTAACTATTACAAATAGTATAGGATAGTTATAACTATTACTAATAGTATAGTATAGGGTTAACTATTACAAATAGTAAAGGATAGTGGTAACTATTACAAATAGAACACGATAGTGTTTACTATTACAAATAACAAAGGATATAGGTAGCTATTAAAAATAGTATAGGATAGTGGAGACTATTACATGTAGTACAGGATAGTGGTAACTATTACAAATAGTATAGGATAGTGGTAACTATTACACATAGTACAGGATAGTGGTAACTATTACAAATAATACAGGATAGTGTTAGCTATTTCAAATAGTACATGATAGTGGTAACTATTACAAATAGTACAGGAAAATGGTCACTATTACAAAGAGTACATGATAGTGGTAACTATTACAAATTGTAAAAAAATACTTTATACATTTGGGGTATTGAGTTGACACCCAATAAAATAAACATAATGTACATTACAATTTAGAATTTTTTGCCTCATATTTATAGTTTAACTTAATAACGACACTGAGATAATTATTCTTCTCGTACATTAAAAATACCCCTAGAAGGTGGAATTAAAAATCTGTATATGATATTTTTAAATTAATTAAAAACCGAAATAAAGTAACTATATTAACGCCACAAGACATATGTATTACTAGCGTTGTGTTTAATAGGTCCAGAGTTGTGTGATGGAGGCTATGATGATTGTTTGAAGTGGGTTTACTTCTAATTCACTTTATCTCGGCTATATCATATTCAAAGTACTGAGGTACTGTATATCAATATCATTTTATAAGCACTACAGTTTAATAATATGTGGGTGACCTGGAGGTCTAGGGGTAAGTTGTTAGACTTCTATTCTGGCGGCCGGGGTTCAATCCTCGGTCCCGGCACAGATTTATCTGATTACCAAACCCTTCCTTCACCTCTGACAAGACATCTTGTGAAGGTGGGGAATGCCAGGCCTCCACCGTGGTTCGGATTCCACGTTAAACTGTAGGTCCTCCATTTCATCTCACAATCACCCTACCATTACACATTAGCGTAAGTGCGTATAACCCGAACGGGTAGTAAGACGCGGTGCTAATAATAATAATAATAATAATAATAATAATAAATAATACAATAGGCCTAGCTAAAAAAATGTCCATGTAGAGTTAGTTAACATTGCCAGTTAGCCCAGTAACTTTAGGGGAAAATCGGGCATCACTTCAGAAAAATGCCAAGTGAGTTGAGCTGAATATTGGTCTCCGTTTTCACTTTGCCTTTCTAAATAAGTTGTCAAAAGTCCCCGTCATTCGAAGGTACGCATACAATTTTACCGCGTGTAAAAGAGGCTGAAAATGGTGTTCTTTATTGTTTATCGCTAATATCTTCGTTCCTATAAATTGTATAACCATTAAATATACTAACAAATAAATAAGCTCAGAAATGTATACACAAAAAAGGTGGTTTAGTGTTTGTTGAGCTACTGATCTATTGTTTTTGTTTGTAGAATTAAGATTATAGGCTTGTTGGGGTAGAGCTGTATGTAGGAGATATGTCAATGTTTTTTTAGAAATATTGTAAATATCTCGCATCAGTTGTGCCATCTATATTCAGATGAAACAACTAACAGTACTTCTTACTTTCCGAAGATACCCGAAGTTTTTCGATTTACAANTGGCGGCCGGGGTTCAATCCTCGGTACCGGCATAGATTTATATGATTACCAAACCCTTCCTTCACCTCTGACAAGACATCTTGTGAATGTGGGGAATGCCAGGCCTCCACCGTGGTTCGGATTCCACGTTAAACTGTAGGTCCTCCATTTCATCTCACAATCACCCTATCATTACACATTAGCGTAAGTGCATATAACCTGAACGGGTAGTAAGACTCGGTGCTAATAATAATAATAATAATAATAATAATAATAACATATTTGTTAGCCGCATCAAAATATTATATTCATTAAATATACAAATGACACCTTGATATGGGAATCAAACCTTGGACCTTTGCCTTAGTATGCCCTTGCTCTGGCCACCGAGCTGTCCAGGAGTCGTCCCGTGCCAAGGGTAAGTATTCACTCATTTTTAATTACAAAATAATCTTAATAACAAGAAAAATAGTTTTATTTAAACTATATCATAGTTATAATAACCACTATTAACTAATTCACTACCTAAAATTATTTAAAACAAATCCAAACTCTCAACAAAATAAATCTATAAGAAATTATATCAAATTATATAAAATAACTTAAATTCCTTTAAATTTGTCACTAAAGATTCACAAAAAAAATCAGCTATCTTACTATTTAAACCAATTATCAATTTTTTTAAAATATAAAATCTAAAGGAATTAAAAACTTAGACTAATAAAATACGAATGGATATTTGAAACACATTTTATAAAACACAGAGTGGTTTGTGGTCATCAATGATGGCATTTACTCCCTTATTGGTGTTAATTGTAAGTATCTATCACAAGTGACATATGAAGATCACAACACTGGATACCTGAGACTTGATCTAGGATTCTCTTCTAGCTGTCAGATATGGAAATTCCTGAGAAAATCAGTGTATGTATATAGTTATCAATTTATATATATGCTTATATATACTATATACTATTATACATATACACATGTACAAATGTATATGTGTATAATAGTAGGCTATCTAGTAAATTCAATCATGAAATTCAACATGTAACAAAAGAGCTCAGGATAGCGAACATATTCAATGAGAAACATTAACTTTCAGAAAATAAAGCAATACAATCCGACGCCTTAGTTCAATAAGTGGCATGCTTCTCTATAGAGCTAAGGGCACCAGGTTCAGTTCCCTGTATGGATGAAAAATGTATCATGGCTGAGATGTGGGCTTACACCATCCCATTGATAAATGAACGGCCAGGAACTGGGTGTTGTGCCTATTCAATTCTTAAGTTAGATTATAAGGCATATGAAGCTACGACAGGCCTAGCTAGCCGGCGGTGGAAAATAGATGGCTTTAACGAGATACTGACCCTGGCCACAGGCTGGAGACAGTAATGGATGTAAAATAAATTACAACATCTAATAAGTATTATATCTAGTGCATTATATATTTCTAGGTAACCTGGTGGTCTAGGGGTAAGGTGTCAGACTTCTGTGCTGCCGGCCGGGGTTCAATCCTTTGGTCCTGGCACAGATTTATCTGATTACCAAACCCTTCCTTCACCTCTGACAAGACATCTTGTGAATGTGTGGAATGCCAGGCCTCCACCGTGGTTCGGATCCCACGTTAAACTGTAGGTCCTCCATTTCATCTCACAATCACCCTACCATTACACATTAGCGTAATTGCGTATAACCTGAACGGGTAGTAAGACGCGGTGCTAATAATAATAATAACAAACCCACTATTTAAGCTCACATAAAATGCATACAAATAAATATTATTTATCATTTAGTAACTCAAATCACACGAGAACAATCACTTTATTATTAAAAATAACTTTCTAGACTCGTGGCTTATTCTTTCATCCGCCATTTTATAGAGAATAGTTTAATAAAGTTCAAGAACTTGTGTTCTCATTCGCGTGGAGGGAGATTGGTAGACACATTAGATGGCAGAAAATCCTCAGTACACCTGACTATGATTCAAACCCCGACCTCCCCGTCACCGGCAAACCAGACTAGATGAACTTGACGTATTTGTCCTGGTTCTAACCTATGCAGCCATTTCGTAACCGGAGTCTTACTTTTGTAACAACTTCAATTTGAAGTGTTTTCATAATGCTTCTCGAATTTTTCTTAACTGTATGAGAGAGTGATAAAGTTAGCTTTCATATTCACATCTTGAATCTGATATTTTTAATATCAAGTGTATAAGACGGAGAGATCGAGGTTCGTATCCCGGTTTGGTCAACTGAGGGTGACTTTCCCTAAATAGTTTCCCACTCTATGTCTATATAAATGTGGGTAGATCACCTCTAATATGCTTCCTTCCTCATCCCTACCCTATTAGAGCAATTTAATATAAATGCGTATAGCCTGAACGTGGTTCTAAATAAAAATGTGGCATACACACTGCCATTTTATGACACACTACACTTTATTATCTTGTATGAGTCTGGAACGACCATTCTGTTGTATTCTGTTTTAGTTAATACTCTAAATCTATTGATAAGTTAGCAAAATAGTGTTAAGTTAAAAATTGCTGATGCTATTTGTTCTTATTTAATATTTCAAAGCTACTATAGATGTTAATTTAATATAAAATAATATATTAATACACTTATTTGGTTTTAACACGGATATGTTTCGAGATAATACAATATACGCTACTCTGCAGTCTCTCTAACATAAATCAATGAAAAATAATGATTTTTTTGTCATCCCCCTCAACACCCGATTGTTTTTTTGAATAACATGCGCTAATTATGCTAATAATAATGTGTTTAGAATGTGGGCGTTTGAATTTAGAGGACGTATATCCAAATTTGAGTGAATGGAGATTAGAAAACAATTTAATTAAAACTACCTTGATCACATCAGAATGGGATTTAAGCCCCATTCTCGTGGGTGACCTGGTGGTCTAGGGGTAAGGTGTCAGACTTGTGTGCTGGCGGCCGGGGTTCAATCCTCGGTCCCGGCACAGATTTATCTGATTACCAAACCCTTCCTTCACCTCTGACAAGACATGTGGGGAATGCCAGGCCTCCACCGTGGTTCGTATTGCACGTTAAACTGTAGGTCCTCCATTTCATCTCACGATCACCATACCATTACACATTAGCGTAAATGCGTACAACCTGAACGGGTAGTAAGACGTGGTGCTAATAATAATAATAATAATAATAAGCCCCATTCGCCCCGTCATCAGTTATCTGGTCTATTGCGAGATAAACGCCTCATACCATCTGACCACCACAACTGGTAAATATATTCCAAATGCATCTGCAAGGTATCAGTACAACGGCCACCCCATCCAAGACAACCAATGGATGCTTTCATCACATGACCACGTGACAAACGGTACAGATATTGTGTTGTTATTATTAAACACCCTGATAGAATATGATTTTGTATCAAATGTTTTATTAAGACCCATTTTAAAGCAACGTAATATAATATTTTTAGTCAAAATATTTGGAAAAATATATCGTCAATTTAGGTTTGGATATTTTGCTTACCAGCCATTTGTAATTTAAATATAATCTGATGAAAATATCTGGCCACTATCATGGTTGAGAGCCTAGAGCTATTTATCTTACTTACTTTAACTTTATCCAAGGTTACTTTCTTCATTTTTCGTGAGACCAATTGAGACTAGATTAGGTTGTATATACATAATATATTATCGTGTCTTATTACAAGTTTTAGTAACTGGAGCATGTGACTTTAAACATAAATTTTGATAAACAAATACTATCTATCATCTTACCAGGTATTGCATTTCCTTGCTAATAGTTCAACCATATTGACAGGTCATCATGAGTTACTCATTCAACTCCCGAGAGTTGGCGAACCTGGTGGCCGATAGCTGAAACAATTACCTAGAGCTATAATGCCTTAGAAAAACACTAGATTTTGGAGTTACGTTCTGGATTATTTACTCAATCATCCAAGACATATTATAATATTAGATTTAAATAATAAATGTAAAAACTAGTTAGAGCCTTCAATTAAAGCCCCGAGTGATATTAGAGTTAATAAAATATTTCGTTAATTTTTTTTTTCGTTTAGTTAAAATGATACGCTATTACACTGATAAATGAACAAAATTTATACTCAATAAAGTTTTACTTTGACTTGCTATAAACGGACAGATCATGTATCTATTAATAGTCAACAAAATAATTATTGTAACGCTATGCTACAAATATCTTAACACAGCCTACTCCTGCACCTACTAGACATATGGTAGTATGATGCATGTTCATTTGTTTCTTACAAATGTCCTGATGAGGTTCTCTGAGAGGCATTTATTTAATTTCATCCAAGCTTGCACCAATACACGATAGCTGTAGGCGTAAAAAATAAGATCCGGTACAGAGGGAAGTAGAGCAATTAGTATCATGTGTTACAAGTAATGGTGAAACTATACAGAATTAATTATAGACCGTTAATTAAACATCAAATTAGTGGGATGGCGAGACTTTTTTTTATGAGCTCAGCAATCAACCTAATTTCTCACTCAAGGAATTTTAAGTTGTGTTACATCACGTGCACTTTCTTTCGAACACGCTTTTATTTGGGACACCTATACTCCAATTCACTTACGGATCGACTAATCTGACAGCTAGAAAAAAGTGACTCAATCTACTTTCAAGTATTCATACGTCAAGTCATGTAAACTGCATCTTATATGTCTTATAAATATTACCAACACCTATAAATATTATTATTAGCACCGCGTCTTACTACCCGTTCGGGTTATACGCACTTACGCTAATGTGTAATGGTAGGGTGATTGTGAGATGAAATGGAGGACCTACAGTTTAACGTGGAATCCGAACCACGGTGGAGGCCTGGCATTCCCCACATTCACAAGATGTCTTGTCAGAGGTGAAGGAAGGGTTTGGTAATCAGATAAATCTGTGCCGGGACCGAGGATTGAACCCCGGCCACCAGCACAGAGGTCTGACACCCACCCCTAGACCACCAGGTCACCAAGGAAATATTGAGAACACAAGAACATCTCTATCCACGTCTGTATTGTTAACTCATGCCTGGATACCTACCATTGTGTAGTCAAAATCGTTAGAGTATATATATATATATAATTTTTTTTTACTTTTTTCCCTACAGTGAGCTACCCTTAATTTTAGAGTTGTATATCTATTTCTGAAAAGCCCTTGGGGGTAATCTTATAAAAACCATCAATATAAAGTTATATCCCGGTCGATGTTTTCGGCTCTGGGCCAAAATATAGACAGACAGACAGACAGACAGACAGATCGCATCGTGAAAACACTTTTCGGTTTCACGGGGTCAGAAAAAGTTGACATGTATCAAAGTATAGAGTTGGATTTTATCTTCAATCACAATACTTCTCTCTTCAAGGGATTGAGATTTAGTATAAACAGCGAGAATTAGCAAGTTAAATAAGCTTTGTTTTAATACTAGCTTTACATATTTTCATTTTATGGCATTTCTAAAAAATGATTCACCCACAAATGTGGTCACCTGAATAAAGGTGTTAGTCTCGCCCTTTACTCTTTGATGGTGATGGGAATATATAGGTTCGAGGTGAGGGTTTGGAAAGTACCTGTTTTAAATCGACCATTTGGCTTTCATTGGCCTGTCTGTCCGTTACACCAATGTTTGTACCACGATAACTGTTATAAGCGTTGACCTGCCAGAAGCTTGTACATGCCAGGTACCTTGACCTGTCAGATGCATTGACCTGCCAGAAGCGTGTACATACCAGGTACCATGACCTGTCAGATGCGTTGACCTGCCAGAAGCGTGTACATACCAGGTACCTTAACCTGTCAGATGCGTTGACCTGCTATATGCGTTGACCTGCCATATGCGTGGGCCTGCCATATGCTTTGACCTTCCAGATGTGTTGACCTGCCAAATGCATTGACCTTCCAGATGCATGGACCTGCTATATGCGCTGACCTGCCAGATACCTTGACCTTCCAGATGCATTGAACTTCCTGATGTGTAGACCTGCTATATGCGTTGACCTGCTATATGAGTTGACCTGATATATGCGTTGACCTGCCATATGCGTTGACCTGCCGAATGTATTGACCTTCCAGATGCATGGACCTGCTAAATGCGTTGACCTGCCATATGCGTTGACCTGCCAGATACCTTGACCTTCCAGATGCATTGAACTTCCAGATGTGTAGAACTGCTATATGCGTTGACCTGCTATATGCGTTGACCTGTTATATGCGTTGACCTGTCAGATGTGTTGACCTGCCGAATGTATTGACCTGCCATATGCGTTGACCTGCCATCTCTAAAACCATGAGCTTAATTAGTACATAAGCGTATAGCTTGAATGGGTAATACGGGTAATACGTGGTGCTCAAATGCAAGACTAAATGGAAGTAAATATTTGAATATAATATCTTAAGGGAAATAAGACTCTAGTAACGATAATAGCAGCCCTGACTATTCGCGTCATGTTGTCTTCGTCAATAAGTGAGTGATCATATGTTCATGCGATGAGCCATTAACCACCGAGCAACAACATATATTTAAGAAAGTGTCATTTTACATATTGTAAACACAGTTTCTATCAACCAATAACTGCGAAGTTATATAGGTACTCTTTTGTTGTGATACATGGCGGATAATACATATTCAACAAATTAGTTGTATCAATAGTGTCTACACAAGCAAGTTTTAAAAATTGTTTCCATACGACACCGTTATTGGACGTCTCTTTAAAGCAAGTAATTCTACAAAATTCCGCTGTGTTGAAATTCCTAAACTTTATAACACGGTGTTAACGAGGTCTACCTTTCACAGGACTACTAATTTACACTCGCGGTTAGTGACAGTAGAGTTTACCACTGATATAACGTAAAGGCTCCACATATTTCCTTACAAAGAAACTACTCATTTATTATTAATACCTGGCGGTCTAGGGGTAAAGTGTCAGACTTCTATGCTTGCGGCCGGGGTTCAATCCTCGGTCCCGGCACAGATTTATCTGATTGCCAAACCCTTCCTTCACCTCTGACAAGACATCTTGTGAATGTGGGGAACGCCAGGCCTCCACCGTGGTTCTGATTCCACGTTAAACTGAAGATCCTCCATTTCATCTCACAATCACCCTACCATTACACATTAGCGTAAGTGCGTATAACCCGAACGGGTAGTAAGACGCGGTGCTAATAAAATTAATAATATATTAAGTTAGTTTAGTGGTTTATTTCTATTCAAGGATCTCCGAAGAAAGTTCGCGAGCTTATGAAAAGTTTAAGACTTAGGAATTAGCCCTCTTGTAGATACATTAATATTAGCACCGCGTCTTACTACCCGTTCGGGTTATACGCACTTTACGCTAATGTGTAATGGTAGGGTGATTGTGAGATGAAATAGAGGACCTACAGTTTAACGTGGAATCCGAACCACGGTGGATGCGTGGCATTCCCCACATTCACAAGATGTCTTGTCAGAGGTTATGTAAATAAATCCTTCACCTTTTTAAGTCTGGGAATTGAACACTTATTGTTTCTAGTAAAAATATAGTCATAATTCTAAGAATTATCTTAAGTAATAAATTAATATGTTTGGGTTAGACTTGTTCTGAAACCTATAAATTAATATAGATTACGCTGCTCCACGTCTTACTAACCATCCGGAATAGAAGAGTTTAGTTCTGCTAATATGGCAGGGATTTGGAAAGTATATAAATACTATAAGAAGAGGAAAGTAAGAATCCCTAATTTGGGGAGGGCTCCTAATTTGGTGAGGACTTGTATCTCAGTCCAGGATATGCTGCTACCAAGTAGAGTACCTCAGAACTATACCAGCAAGCCATCTTGACTTGCTACTGGTGGCAGCAGTTTTATTGAGATCGTGGGTTGTGTGTAGTGAGCTAATTTAGTTTTTTAGTATTTCACAATATTTTTTTCCTTAACCTTCATTAAAGAACATTTTATGGACGAATAGAGATATTTCATATGTAGACTATATATTGATAATTAATTATCAATAACTATAATATTAAAAAAGTATAATGCACATTTGTTTACCAAGCTTTCTGAATAAGAATGTTAGGTCAAAAACAAAACTCATGGTGTGCCCTAAATTGGGGAGGTCTCGGGTTCCTAAATTGAGGAGCCCAAAATTAAGGAGACATTTAATTTATTTAAAAAACAACGGGGTTTTTCGTTTACAGATAGATGACTCCAAGAAAGCAGTGGGATAAGAAGCGCATGAAATATACTTTCAATGCAGTTAGAAGAAAGGAAATGGGAGTTTTAAGGCTTCTAGATATTTAGTGTCCCCCAAACAACATCGGAGTGTTAAGTGATAATTTCTCTTAGTGATAAATTATCTGTTAGACCTATCAGGCCTCCACCGTGGTTCGTATTCCACGTTAAACTGTAGGTTCTCCATTTCATCTCACAATCAACCTACCATTACACATTAGCGTAGGTGCGTATAACCCAAATGGGTAGTAAGACGTGGTGATGATGATGATAATATTAATGATGATAATAATAATGTTAGACTTAATGGTAGACAGCCGACATTGCCAAAAAATATAGAAGAAGATTTAGCAAAATATTGGACAATTATTGTAAACAAATTTTATGGTTTGACTACAAAAGACGTCCGTATCATGGCATACCAACTAGCGTCAAGAAACGGAATAGAACATAGATTATCTCAAAGTAGTGAGCAGGCAGGGAGGAAGTGGTTAAACAATTTTTTCGTAGAAATCCAAAGCTATCTGTAAGGAAACTACAAGAGCTCTCTTTTTCTAGAGCAAAGGGGTTCAATCCTGAGGATGTATCCAGATTTTATGATTTGTATGAACCTTGTCTACAAAACATTAGTAACAATCCTTCACGTTTATGCAATTGTGATGAGACTGTAATAACTATTGTAGAGCACATGGATAGAAAAGTTGTGGCACTAAAGGGGAAAAAAGCAGATAGCATCCCTTTAATCCGCAGAACGAGAGTCCTTAATGACGATCGCAACTTGTACAAGTTCTTTGGGGCATTGCGTTCATCTGATGATAGTTTTCCTCCTAGGAAAAACATGAAACTAGAAGTGATGAATGGCACACCTCCTGGTTCTATTCCTGCTTCTCATCCCTCAGGTTGGATTCAATCGCATATCTTTACTGATTGGTTACGTCATTTCTTTAGTCATGTCAAGCCGACAGAAGATGACCCAGTCGTGTTGGTTTTGGACGGGCACTTTACGCACACCCGGAATATTGATGCCATTAACATAGCTCGAGAAATACATGACATCATAGTTTGCTTACCCCCGCACAGTTCTCATAAATTGCAACCATTTGATGTGGCGTTTATGAAGCCCTTCAAAACATTTTACACACAATAAATTGAAGTGTGGTTAAAAGGGCACATAGGAAGGTTTGTAACTGTTTCTCATATTGTGAAATGTTTGGTAAGGCCTACATGAAACCTTCAAACGCTCAATCATCTACCATTGGCTTTGAAAAGACAGATCCTTATCCACTTAATCGTTTCGTTTTTGGATTTCAGGACTTTCCCCTACACCCTCGACATGAGGATAGCATTAATGAGGCCATTAAACATCAGCGGTTGGTTACACAGGAAATAAGATAACAATAAGGAACTATCCAATACAGAATCATCCAGTAGGACATGAGCCAGTGTATCAGCCCGATAACAGAACTTCTCAGAACCCTCTAACTCTGCTGGAGAAAGACAAATGCCTGTTGGTCTCAGTAATAATAGGAAAAACCCCGAGACTTAGATTACATGTAAGGAAAATAGGGCTACACTGAAGTTGAAGGTCAAATTGTTAAGGCCTCACATATTTCCCCTATTCCAGCTTTGACTACAAAAATGAATAAACATCCCAGTACTGTATCAGCTGAAATAATAACCAGCAGTCCATAGAATAAACTAGTTGAATAAGAGAAAGAGAATAAACGACACAGAGAAATTAAATTGGAGCGAGAAAATAATGTAAAAAGGAAAAAAGAGGAAGAAAGAAAACTGAAGGTCAAAAGAAAGGAAGCCGAAAAAGAAAATGTGCAAGCTGTTGACAAGTATCTCATCAGAGTCAGAAGGTGAAGACAACGGTGACTCAGCTGACGAATGCCACTTGTTCTCAGACGAGCAGAACGACGCAGAATGTCTATATTGCACCGGACTATATTCAGAAGATCACAACGGAGAGGACTGGGTGCGCTGCACAGCTTGTTTCAGATGGCCCCACATTGGTTCTACTCTATAGGTGTGTGTTTTGTGTTCACAAAACAAGAAGATTTTGGAATTAATACAAGAAAAGTTTATATAACATTGAAAACTTTTAAATTTCATTTAATCTTTTATTTCCTATGTTAAATAAAGTGAAACCAAAATTCATTAAGCTTGTTTACTATAGTGTATTAAACATATGCTATGACTCCATCTAAATGCATAAAATTATAAACTAAAAATTGATGACTTTATGTTTTATAAGATTTTTTTTAATTCGTCCACATTTTCATTAAAAGCTAGTTTTTAAAAGAAACCTAAACAAATTAAGTGCACGGGTTCTCCAAATGGGGAGATCACTTTGTTTTTCTATTTTATTCATTATATTGAAAAAAATAAAAATTTCATTTTGATAACTTAGCATATGCAACATAAGTTAGTAATTTATATGTACAGTGTTTCATAGGTTCAAAAACATGTAAATAACCAAGATATAGCTTACAAAATAACCTCCCCAAATTAGGCATCCTTACTCCACCGTCATTTTTCTTTTGGGAAAGAGGAAAACCGTCAATGAAAAACACTTTCAGCACCCACATTTGCCCAGGATGATAGCCCTTACCTCCTTATTACAGGAATGCTGTAATTTTTCGAAATGACAGAATAAGATAAAGGAAAGTGTATCACAAATATAACCTGCAATTTCCAAGTGCAAATTTCAACTATATTATAGAACGAACAATTCCAAACAAACTACACAAAATACATACAAACGGTGACCTGGCGGTCTAGGGGTAACGTGTCAGACTTATGTGCTGGTGGCCGGGGTTCAATACTCGGTCGTGGCACAGATTTATCAGATTACCAAACCCTTCCTTCACCTCTGACAATACATCTTGTGAATGTGGGGAATGCCAGGCCTCCACCGTGGTTCGGATCCCACGTTAAACTGTAGGTCCTCCATTTCATCTCACAATCACCCTACCATTACACATTAGCGTAAGTGCGTACAACCCGAACGTGTAGTAAGACGCGGTGCTAGTAATAATAATAATTATACATACAAACTAGATTTGAAATCAGAGGATTAATATTTTGTTTTTGGATTCGAGTTTTCATAACTTTTTCAATTAGTGAATAGTATTTAAAGTCTCTATTTACCATGCCAACTTCATTGACCGTTGGAATTCAGACTAAACACTTTCTTGTAAAATCTGCTGTTAGACTTGATCCCTGATATTATATCCCCAGTATCGTCTTCACGTGATCAACAAACATTGATGACGGAGCAACGAGAAGCCGGAAAATAGATTTAAATCGGGTTGAATTTACGGTGGGCGACAAGGTCTAAAAACCCAGAGCCTCCACGAATCTGGATGCCTATACAAATCTATCTATGAATATATATTGATAAAATTAAAATAATATATTATTTTCAATGTTTTGAAATTATTTTATGTCTTTTTAAAAAAAACTATATTTATAAAATAAAAGTTCTAAATTTATTCAATTTATTGTGAAGACAATTGTTCCTCATCTAAATAATAATTTAAACACTAAACTTATAAAATTTAGTTTTTTTAATATACAAAACAAAATCACACATAAGTCTCATATACTGTATCATAGCTTGGAACAAAATTATAATAATAAATGTTTGCTAAGTGACGATGAGAGTTTTCCTAAGATAAACCAACAAATGATATTGACTATCACAATAAATATAAATCATTTTAAAATTCTAGGTAGATGTAAAATTTTCAAAATTCTCTTATTTGCATACTACCTTGAAATTATTAAAAAAATAAAATATTATTTATCATATAATAAAGTTCCCTGATGCCCTTTTTTAAACAAAATCTTCTGAATAGTTTTCTAAAAATTGTACAAAATTAAAATACCATTGAAATTTATTTATTTTTTATACAAAATCGTGTAAATATGTACTTTAGGACTCTAATAGAAATTTTGAACCAAAATATTTGAAGCTATTTAAAAGAAATTCAATTTTATTAAAAATGCGTTATTAGTAAATTAATACTAATTAAATAAATTAAGGCATTACCCATAATTTGTGAGCTGTTCATTATTGTTTTGTTACTAAACAAGCTGTCCGACTTAAGACCTGTAGTCCTAATTTGAGCTTCACGTCAATAAAAATACAGTAAATTTGGAACACCACTGATTTTCTTGAGGGGGCTCACCTTTCAAGAATAAAATACATACAATATACATATTGAATGTATATTATATCATATAATATACTCGGATTTTAAAGATTTTGTATCACGTGACCTGGGATATCATGGGCCGTTTTCACGTCACCGTGGGAACCACGAGTTCTTTTCAAGATATTGGTTGGGGTTTGTTGCTAATCAAACAAGTATAAAAATACACACGGGATATTTTGATTAATAAAGCCCAGATTTATCTGATTACCAAACCCTTCCTTCACCTCTGACAAGAAATCTTGTTAAAGTGAGGAATGCCAGGCCTCCGCCGTGGTTCGAATTCCACGTTAAACTGTAGGTCCTCCATTTCATCTCACAATCACCCTACCATTACACATTAGCGTAAGTGCGTATAACCCGAACGGGTAGTAAGACGCGGTGCTAATAATAATAATAATAATAATAATAATAATAATAATAATAATGATTAATAAAATTAAAACAATGCCTACATTGATTAGGATGCAAACAAGCACGTTACTAAATTAAATAAAAAATCATAATTAGGTCTACAAATTAACAAGTGAGTGGGAATAATTAAAATAGAATTAAATTAATTGCACAGATAATTGTTAATGATACTAAATGGGTTAGTAAACATTTAAACATTAGTTTATTATAATTGTTGAATCAGTGTATCACTAGCAGTCGAAGTCCAAGTCACTCATGTCACGCTACCACTGGTCCTTGTGCATGACAGACTGTGCTGACCCACTTTACATGAACATTAGACTCGTTGATTCACTTCCGTACACACTGGCCCCCTCGTAACAAGCTGACCACTCACGGCATTTGCTGGCCCACTCATTGGACATGTTGGCCCACTCACTGGACATGCCGGCTCACTCACTTGACACGCTAGTCCACTCATAAGTCACGCTGGCCCACTCACTGGACATGTTAGCCCACTAACTTGGCACGCTAGTCAACTCATTAGTCACGCTGGCCCACTCACTGGACATGTTGACCCACTCACTTGGCACGCTAGTCCACTCATTAGTCACGCTGGCCCACTCACTGGACATGTTAGCCCACTAACTTGGCACGCTAGTCCACTCATTAGTCACGCTGGCCCACTCACTGGACATGTCGGCTCACTCACTTGACACGCTAGTCCACTCATTAGTCACGCTGGCTCGCTCACTGGACATGTTAGCCCAATCACTTGACCGCTAGTCCACTCAATAGTCACGCTGGCCCACTCACTGGACATGTTAGCTAACTAACTTGACTCGTTAGTCCACTCAATAGTCACGCTGACCCGCTCACTGGACATGTTAGCCCACTAAAACTTGACACGCTAGTCCATTCAATAGTCACGCTGACCCGCTCACTGGACATGTTAGCCCACTAAAACTAGACACGCTAGTCCACTCAATAGTCACGCTGGCCCACTCACTGGACATGTTAGCTAAATAACTTGACACGCTAGTCCACTCAATAGTCAGGCTGGCCCACTCACTGGACATGTTAGCCCACTAAAACTTGACTCGCTAGTCCACTCAATAGTCACGCTGGCCCACTCACTGGACATGTTAGCCAACTAACTAGACACGCTAGTCCACTCATTAGTCACGCTGGCCCACTCACTTGACTTGCCTCATTGACCCCTCATTGACGCTGATCTTTCATAAAGGGAGAGAGTCACAGTCTGGAATCCTCCATTTCTAGAATACTGGGTTACAATAAATGAACCCAGACTCATCTAAACGTCTCCCCTTTATTTCAATAAATCTCCCCCTCATTTTTCTCTAAACCTCTTGGCAGTGAGGCTGGCTAGCTACCTGCTAAAGAAGGATGGAGAGAGAAATCACAGAGAGGGTGAACAGATAATAACACACTGGTCTGCAGTCGGACACTAATCTCGTTACACTATATTATATTAACTTGTACAATGGAGAGAGAAAGCACAGAGAGGGTGAACAATAACACACTGGTCTGCAGTCGGACACTAATCTCGTTACACTATATTATATTAACTTGTACAATCTAGAGGGATTGTTAGAACTATTATGAACATACATATCGTGAATAAATATTCAATAAATAAATGTTTATCTAAAACAATGGAAAAATAAATACGCATTAGTTTAAAAAAAAAAGATTGAATAAATAAAAACTATTAAGTTCAGATCTTCGTTTATTTAAACCGACAAATAAAATAGTTCAATAACTTAACCTAACAGGTGACAAAGATGGTACATCAATTTTTTTATCTACTAGTTTACAAGTAATCTGTATGCACTAAAATGGCTGTAAGTCTGGGCTCTTTTGTTACAAAATGGCAGTGGCAAAATGTTTGTACATAATGACTGTTCGTTGGGAGGATTATGTGTGTAAAGCAGGTTTATTCTTTTACTATTTTTTACTCCCCCCATCTTTATAATTTAAATAATATTGGTGACAACTCAATAATGTTTACATTGGTGTATTTTTAGTTGATTAATATTTAATTTTTTAAAATAGATAATTGAGCTTATTTATTTACTTATTTAAAACGAAGAAAAACGTTTAGTAGATAAAAAATATATTCAATAAAGATAGGATGGAAATGAAATAAAACAAAATTAGCTGTGTTAATTAGAACAATTAAGTATAATTGTCTATAATAGGCTGAACTAAGTCCAACGTAAAAACAAGAATGATGGAAAAATGTTAATCTTCTTCAGATAAGTGGGTCCGCCTATTTCCTACATGTGTGCACACCTGCGTGTTTTATTGTAGACACGGAAGCAGGTGTGACTGATTCATTGACGAACTACTACTATTAAAAACTTTCCTAATCATCAAACCATGTGATAAAGTCGTTAATAAAGATGGTTTAAAAGGTAACAAGTAAAACACTACAATCCTCGCCAACGCCTCCCTCCTTGTGGATCATTCTGAACACCACGGGATGAAACTACTAAGCCCTGAAGTCATGCCGGTGGGATGGTGTACAAGTCATGTAATACGAGTGTGGAGGACGCGTTGGCCTACTAGCGGACCACCGCGCCGGTGACACAGTTCCGCGTCGGTTGGATGTCATGCGTAGGTAACACACCTTGAGGAGATTCGCACACTTGGAATTCGAGGAATCTGTGAGACAAACATAGGAGTGGTGTTGTTTCAAATGGAGCTTCGGCACCAAAAGATAAACTAGATAGACTTTTCCTTACTCACTTCCCTTTTTGTCATCTAAACATTTAGAGTTTTTATAATTTAATATGGTGACCTGGTGGTCTAAGGGTAAGGTGTCAGACTTCTGTGCTGGCGGCCGGGGTTCAATCCTTGGTGCCCGGCACAGATTTATCTGATTACCAAACCCTTCCTTCACCTCTTGACAAGACATCTTGTGAATGTGGGGAATGCCGGGCCTCCGCCGTGGTTCGGATTCCACGTTAAACTGTTAGGTCCTTCATTTCATCTCACAATCACCCTACCATTACACATGAGCGTAAGTGAGTATAACCCTAACGGGTAGTAAGACGCTGTGCTAATAATAATAATAATATAATTTAAATACCCCGGTGATTAGTTAATTAGTTATTCAAAGGGGAGATTCGATGGTAGTGAAGGATTTTAACCCACATTAGTGTAGAGAAGATATGGAGAAAACCATAGTAAGAAATCACATATGGAAATCCCACCCTCGGTTTAACCAGCTATGATTATAGAATATACAAGACCCTAATAATTCACCCATTATGATTATTGGCAAAGTTAGAATTATAAATTTAAATTGCCACAATAGGGATAGAACATAGAAAACTATGGTTTCCAAGGACGTATCCAAGGGGGAAGTGGAGGGCTCTACCCCCTCTCCCCCCGAAATTTAACAAAAAAAACCTGTCTTATCTACGGTTTATACAAAACAACCAAAAACAAGTAGGTTTGTAGCTTGTCACTACCATTTTAATGTGTATGTCCATTTTAAAAAAATTGTTTGTGGTTGCGATCATTGGTCAGAGAACAAAGCTGTGTGGACCAAGACAAAATATTCACGAAGGAAATATTAAGTATCAGTGATTGTTGGGAGATCCGTGGAAGTGATCAGGAAACAACCAGACCTTTAAAGTTGAAACTATTCGAGAACACGTCACAAACGAGTCGTAATAGAAAGAAGGATCAAAGAGTGGCAACAGGATAGGTATAAAGAGGATTGGAGGGGCAAGATTTGTCACCCACAACTGGTTAGAGTTTGAGAAACTATCAATAGTGGCCGTTTCCGGACAGCTTGTCTGTAGATAAGAGGGTACTATAAATACTGTGACGTGTGAATTCTCTTAGTTTTGTGAGTTTAGTGTGTAGTGTACATCAGTGTTTGTTAAGTTAGTTACCCGCCTCGGTGGCGTATGTTGGCTAACGCGCTTGTCGTGTTGAGCTCTACTGCTGAGGACGGGGAGATCGAGGTTCGAATCTCGGTCGGGTGAATTGGGTGTGGTTTTTCCTAAATGGTCTTCCACCCTCCCTCCACGCAAATGCGGGTTCACTTCCTCTAAATAATCTTCCCAATTTCTAATCCATTAGAGTAATTAGTACTTAAAGCGTATAACCCGGACGGGTAGTAAGACGCGGTGCTAAATATTATTATTATAATTAAGTTAGTTATCATGAAGGTTATACTGAATTACTGATCCTGATCCTGGATGATAACTTTGGTTTTTTACGTTAGCACTATGAATTCTAGTAAACGAAAAACGAAATAACATTAATGTCTACTCTAGTTTTTAGTAGGAAGAACACCTTTATAAAATACAAACATATTTGTTTGTGGTTTAAATTGATCATAATTTACCGTATTATTAATAATATATATTAATTTTGGATGCTGCAGATCTCATGATTTGACGTATGAATATATGAACCGTTTTAAGTTAATTTGTAACTTTCGAAAAAGTGTATTCCTATGTCATTGTGGGGTTGTCGGAATAGCCGGGCTATAGCCATGGCACAAACTGTCCTAATCAACCCCCCCCCCTGACATCGGTCTTCCCTTTTCAATTCCACTGTCTCTCATAAATATAAAATTCAAAGTCTTCAATACATTTTGTCAAGGTGGGAATGTATTTATTTGAATAGTGTACAGTTTTGGACAGGCGTAACTCAACCTTTTTATACAAGCACAAACTATTATATATTAAAATTTATGATGTACAAAAAGAAATATTCTTTAGAACTAACCAAGTTGTGTCAATGGTTGCGAGACCTTATTTATGAAAAGGGGGTGGAGAGTGGAGCTGTAGCCTGTTTAGACATAAAAGGGGGTTTTGAGGGGTATCTTCCCCTTCTCTCAAGCCTATGGCATTCCAGAGGCCATTCCCAAGCCAAAGGTTTGTCATTTGGATGCCACTAAAGAAGGGGTCTTCACCTACCATATTTTTGGATAATTCACTTCTCTATAATATATTTGGAATGGTAAAACCTCAAATTATTTTAAATGAATATTCACCTTTGTCAGTTTTTTTTATTTCGATGTCTTTATAAACTATTTGAATTTTTTTTAAACATATTATGTTCGAAAATATATCAAGGGCATTTAATAAATCTAGAAATAGGGGAGTATTAATTTAAGGGAGATAAACTATTTTAATAGGATAGGGCACACCCACCACCTATGCCATTATTTAATAAGTTTTTAATATACTTTTTCAAACTTTGAGGGAGAAGGGGTTAGATGAGTTTCTAAATGTTAACAAAAATTGATAGTACTTAAAGTATTTAATCCCTTCCATTAAGCTCCAGATAACTCCTGGAGCAATATCATATTTGAAATTTTTCCTTGTCTGTGGCAGTTGCGAGCTCCCTAACTCGAACCCCCTGAAATTTTTGCCCGGCCATGGCCTTGATGGTTGGGTCTAACTATAGTATATTTGTAGAAATTGGACGTTCTAAGGAAAATGTGTTTCATTCACTTAGTTATTGATGTTTCGGTGACCTGGCGGTTTAGGGGTAAGGTGTCAGACTTCTGTTTTGGCGGCCGGGGTTCAATCCTTGGTCCCGGCATAGATTTATCTGATTACCAAACTCCTTCCTTCACCTCTGACAAGACATCTTGTGAATGTTGGGAATGCCAGGCCTCCACCGTGGTTCGGATCCCACGTTAAACTGAAGGTCCTCCATTTCATCTCGCAATCACACTACCATTACACATTAGCGTATGTGTGTTAACCCGAACGGATAGTAAGACGCGGTGCTAATGATAATAATTATTGATGTCGTTTTCGAATTTCTAAATATAATATTTAATTAAAGCAGGGATATGAAATCAAATAACAACCCTTCTACTTAAATAACTCTATACTAACATTACTGACGCCCTCCAACTAGGTGTAAAGAGTCTTTTAGTATGGTTTGCCGCTGACCAGAGGAGATATTTCAATTCGGAGACCTGTGTTTTGAAGGTGCTCTTTTATACATTTTTTTCCTCCCTACTAACCCGATTTTTTTTAAAAATATTTTATATAAATCCTACCTTAATCACACATTCCATATTAACTTAATTACAAGTCTTACGTAATCCGGATGGTTAGTAAGACACGGTAGTAACAGATTAAACCAACAAACACTTGCGTTTTTGATCAATTTGACCTTGCAATCATATCTGACACGTTGGACCGCTGGTTGCACCGTCTGAGACGTCACTTTTATATTAGACTGATTAACTGTTGAAGAGGAAATAAGAGCTCGAATCCCGGTAGGGTGTACTGAGGGTATTTTTATAAAAATATTTTGAGCCCTCCCTTTATGCAAATGTTAGTACATTTGGTCTAAATTAAACCTACATTATCACTAAACAAAAATTGTATATGAAGAAAACACTAATATTAGGACGTTATTTGTATAATTAATCTGACTCATTAAATAATATTTAGAATATCTGCACGGATCAATAACATATTATTTCCCATTTAACTTTAAGTGAAATATAACTATTTTTTAGCTCTTTTCATTGCAACTTTATAATTTATAATTAAATTAAAGGGTATTTCTCTGATTTATTTGATATAATCTGCCTGCGCATTTTCGATTTATAAATAACGCGATTTATATCAAGACGACCCTTTTTTATTGTTTTATTTTAATGACATATTTTTACGTATTAACTTAATATATTTACTCAAGAGGATCTATGAGACTCCTCCAACAAAATATATCATAACACTTGGATCGCCGCTGTGGTCGTTATCTCCCAGCCCCACTTCATGGAACTCGGCCATTTATTAGAGCCCTTGTGTTAATTACCGGCAACTTGTTTCTACTTTACCTGCCGTAAATAGTGGATACATTTCCCAGACTAATTATAAGTCGTCAGGGCTAGCAATAATTTATTAAATTATAAAAAGTATACAATATTTATTCATATATATGAATAAATATATATTCATATATATATATATGAATAAATATATATTCATATATATATATATATATA